>WURT03000026.1:1804552-1817734 GCA_009936505.3 Holothuria glaberrima
AAAGAAAGAAAGAAAGAAAGAAAGAAAGAAAGAAAGAAAGAAAGAAAGAAAGAAAGAAAGAAAGAAAGAAAGAAGAATGAGAACAATCAGTAACGTTAGAAATATGAGCAGAATTTATAATTCGATTCGTTTGGTTAATTATCAACCAGTATTGACACCGATTATATGCACGAAAATTGATGAAATAATCTGAACTTAAGTTATTGAGTCAAAACTAATTATTTTTGGCCAAGGAAGGTTCACATGTGTATACCAGTTGAGATCACTTGTTATTTTCCGGTGTTTGTTTGTGCGAGTGTACTGTGTACGTGTGTGTCTGAACCATGATTACTCAATACTACAGTTAGGGAAACTCCACCCTTTTCTTTAGACGTGTCATGTCCACATCTCTGTATTTTCCCGTCAAACCTGCACATATTGTGTAAACGTATTAAAATGAACATCTCGATACAGAATAGCGTAGATCCACAATGGATTATATCCCAGTATATCATCGATACTATGTACACTTACGGTTACCATTTCTAATACTAAATTATTATGTAACAATCAACAGGGTCTTAACACTTCGACATTTGAAATATTTTATATTTATCCCAAATCACGTACCTGTGATACATAATTTAGTAATAATCGACGCTCAATTAAATTTTATGACTCCCAGTAGATCTGAATTGCCCAGGATCGTTATGCTAAAATTGATCTGTTTGTCTTTTTATGATTTATCATTCATATCCTCAGCACCCCAACATTTGTCAGTCATTTGAAAAAATATATATTTGCCGTTCAAAATATCACTGTTATACATATTTCATGGACAGGTTTTATTGAGAAGTTGTTCGTTTGTGCCTTGTCCAAGTTTACAACGAGGTATAGTCAAGTTTGTATAATAGAACGTAATTTACAAATGTCTGCTCGAAAATGCAAAAAAGAAGGCAAAGGCCTAAAAGGTACCGAGTGACTGTACTAAGATCCATCCAAGTCATTGCGCCGTGCCAATCACAACATCCTTTCATTCTTAAGCCGAGGATCCATTTTTCTGTCAGAAACGCGAAACTTATGGTGACATTCATGTATAAGTTTCAATTTTTATGGAGCATAAGTGCGTGCTCACAAGTGTAAAATAAAATCCGTCTTATTCCGCCCAACAACAAGTCTCAATTTCATTAATATTCATGAAACGTAAAGAAGGGTAGAAGAGACATGATCGTTGGGGCTATATTTTCGATAATTTGGGTGTCAAGAATGAAAATTTCGTCCGTGAACAGTATTTACATTCTATCCTTCAGTTGTGTGAAAAAGCCACTCTTCCAGAATGTGATTCTTGTAATTTAATTATACTGATATGGACGATGTCTCACACGATGATAAAATGAGCTTTCAGTCATGTTTCGTCAAGCTAAATTGATACGATCGTCGTTAACAAATAATTAGTTTATTTATTGTATAGCAAAATGCAACTATTAACATCACGTCACTCCCGTTTGATAACCTATAGATAAGTGGCGTATTCAGCCCCTTGCTTTGGTAGTGCCGGTGGCCTTGTTGGAAACTATATAACAGCAGTTGATTTTGTTTCTTTTCTTTTCTTTTCTTTCTTTCTTTTTTTTTTTTTTGCTCTGTGGTTTACAGAAGACAACAAACATCCGATAAACGGGTAATTACCCCCATCGCCAGCCCGTGGTAGGGTTGCTTTCAGGAAAACAAATTTCTATCCTGTACGTCTATTTAGCATGAGGGTCTGATAGGCTCGATTGAAAGTAATCCGAGAGTATGCAACCACTAAATTATTTAGATGTCCTCATTTTATCCTGAACTTGTGACTTTTCCTCCACCTCGGGGACCAAAGGGGCTAATGATGGTGAATGGGGGGGTCACCGGTTTTAATCTTCATTGGTAGTACTCTCTAAAAAAAGGTCTGGTCAAATTTGAACCGAATTTGATCAGAGGGGCACCGAACAGAAATCTGATCAAT
Organism: Holothuria glaberrima; assembly: GCA_009936505.3. Taxonomy (NCBI): domain Eukaryota; kingdom Metazoa; phylum Echinodermata; class Holothuroidea; order Aspidochirotida; family Holothuriidae; genus Holothuria; species Holothuria glaberrima. Next base: position 1,806,528 of record WURT03000026.1, read on the forward strand.
TATTTGCCTAGATTTGGTTCAGAAATGATCAGAATCGGTTCGTTTTTAACCCGGATCTAGTCAAATGTTTGACCAGAGTCCTGTTCGGTGCCCCTCTGATCAGCCCTTTTTTAGAGTACATGCATTAAGTGGAATCATTTTGTTTACTATAGGTTAAAACTTAGTTCATTCAAACTTTCAAGGAGTAATTTAGATATTAAGTCTTAGGTTTGTATAGTCTCTTAATCTGATGGATTCACAATTCATATTTGCTTATGATAAATGTTTTTGCTATTAAACTTCATTTCAACCAATTCACTTTGATGCATTCCTTTCACGGCTACCAAGGTTATACAATATTATGGGAGGCCTTTGGACTGTTGAAACTCTCAAAGTAAGAAAATTGACTTCGTCTGGTGTTGAAAGTTTGCAATAGAGACGGTTGCGAGCAGCATGAAATTGTCACAAAAGGAAAATAATTGAAATATTATGACGGATCAATTACCCCCATAATTGCACCGCTGGAGAGCTTTAAACATACATCGGTGCTTCAAAATTAATACTTTACGAAATAATCTTAGCTCAGCATGGACGTCTTTGTTTATCAGTTAATATGTCGTGTCCATTGACAAGATTACACAACAGAAAAAAAATGATCGTTTTCAATTGTTTGCAGTTTACACGGACGAAATTACAATAGTTGGCTCGCTTGACCTTCTTTATTCATGAGGGTTTGTAAAAGTCAGATACTATTATAATACTTTAGTTTAAGTTGTCAGGTTCAGGAAGCCACTTGTCTTTTTGAGGACCTTATACATACCACATTTATTCTCATTTCGACAAGTGATCACAGGCAGGGGTGGACTTTTTTCTTCCAATCATACTTCCGAGACCACTGATCGTCCCCGTCAGTCATACGTAGTCTTAGGCCATTTTTCCAACGGCTGAAAGGTTGGAGAATCCTTGCTCTACAGCACTGCTCTACAGCTGGATCGAACAAGAGGAGAACTCCCGGGATCCCCAAGTTTAGCTCACCAACGCCCCCATCCCCATCCCCATCCCCCCAGCATCACTGCCAACAACTATACCGGTCAATCAGTTCCCTGAAAATTTCCAAGTGCCTCGATTTGATCGGGATACCTCTAGTATGCAAGGCTGTACACTCAAACCGGCAGACCAACTCCACCCATCAGTAAGGCCCATCGGTAACATCGCGCCGTTGTCCTGCATTTTAGGTGGAGTTTTCTTTGATTTCGACAGTTTAAAGGGAAATATTACATTTGTTTAACACCATATTTATATTTTTTTCAAACCAATGTTGATAGATACAGAATGATAGAGAATTCAAAATTATGCAGTATGGTAGCTTTCTTTCCAAAAAATAAGGCTCTCACAGGAAGCCAAGTCAGTTATTTGTTGCACAAAGGTAATTTGTTCACCCAAACTTTCAAAAATTCAAATGATACAATATCTGTAACTCTTTTCTTGCAGAGTTTTGAGGATATAACGGTATTGCTAGAGTTTATTCTTGAGACTGCATGTCGATGGTAGTGCATTTTCAACGCAGTATATGCCTTTAAATAACTTTTAATGACATTCTAAAAGGAGAATCAGTTTTATTGAATGGTAGTGTTCGTTCTATAGATACTTGATCCTGTCATTAACTGCATGAATTTTGTCTCTGTAATAAGAAATCGACTTGAACCAAACAAGTATTACGTCATCAGTGTGGTTCAATATCTGCCCGATTTTCTTCGAAGCCTATGTTCCACCTAATTATCTTAAAGTTTTTTGAGTGTTCGTAGTGTCTCAAGCATTTACGAATATGTACACACCTTTTAGGAAGACAAAGACGCCATCATCAAAGTTTGGCTTCTGATAATGGATCATGTTAGAGGTAGCCTAATTCAATATGAGTATGTTTGTCTAACAACAAATTGATGCTCCGAGCAAGTTGTTCCTTACTTCAAATGAATTTACGAGCTTTAATAAACATCGGAAGACCTTACTTATCCTCCGTTTCTAATCTTTATCGCTACTAGAATCTTATCCATACCGTTTGGGTCTGAACACTACAAAGAGAGTGTCAATGTGTGCAACGTATATACATACAACAAGAAAACACCATAAAACCCTCACCTGTACAACATCAACGAAATTGCAACCGCTTCAAGATCGACAACGAAACAAAATATGTCATTAAATACTTATAACTTTTCCATATTAATTTTCGTTTAACAGGCTCGATAACTGTGTACTATGATACCCACTTAGGGGTCAATTGTTATGGGAATATTTTAAGTATCGGACAAATACCCGTCTTTTTTACTGCTCAAGGTAGTTACACTTGTTTTCCTTCAAACTTCGATCCACTTTTATTACGTACTTATTCTTCAGATTGCAGGTACGAAATAAACGCTTAATAATCACACGATTAAAGCCATAGTTATAATTACCTATATACAAATATCCAACGAACTTGTCCAGCAATTCAGTATTAACCTAATCAGTGGCGTAGCTAGGATTTTTTCCGGATGGGGGGCAAGACCTAAAAATTTCCGAATTCTCCTTCTATACTACAACTCAGGTTGAATGGTTTACATTTCTCAAAGTATATTACACCTTCACAGTATTTTACACATGGATATGCATTTATGTAATACGTACTACATATACAATTGTGAATGTAGCCCCTAAGCTTATTTTACCACTAGGGCTTTGTAGGGACGTATGAGTTTGTAATAATCGCTGAGCGAAGCGAGGCACGAATTTCTTTTTACTTCTATTTGAAATTGATGCCTCCAAATCCATTTATTTACCCAATTGTATTGTGTAAACTTAATTTTTTTTAAGTAGGGAAGATAATTATCTTTAAAGCGTTTTCCAAGTCAATAATTGAAGATATTTGTGAAATCTAGTATCAAGGAATTCGTGACAACTTATTGCGATCCGTAAAGTGCAAGTCATAGTATAACTTATTTAGGCCTAATACAGTGACCAAAATCTTAAAAAATTGTATTCACACATTACCTTCACTGAGAAGGAAAAGAAAACGATATTTATAAATAACAACCATATAATGTCTAATAGAAATAAATTCTATTAAATAATTAAGCTTTATAAGATGCCGAGCTTACGCGAAGCAAAGAAAAATTTGATATATTTCACTACATTTTGCTATATTTTGCCATATATAAGTTCTGTTAGATGCCGAGCGTAGCGAGGCTAAGAAAAAATTGATATATTTTATTACATTTTGCTATAATTCCCTATATGAAAGCTTTATCAGATGCCGAGGGCAGCGAGGCAAAGAAAAATTTGATATATTTCATTACATTTTGCTATAGTTTGCCATATATAAGTTCTGTTAGATGTCGAGCGTAGCGAGGATAAGAAAAAATTGATATATTTTTATTACATTTTGCTATGATTTCCTAAATGCAAGGTTTATTAGATACCGAGCGTAGCGAGGCAAAGAAAAATTTGATACATTTTTCGGAAATTTTTACCCTTTTTCGGAAATTTTATAATGTTTAGCTATGTTTCGGATATTTGAAAATTTCCGAATTTTTTCAATTCCGAGCCGGGGGGGGGGCACCACCACCAAACACAGGGGCTGGATGCGACGAGACAGGATAGGGTACAGGTGGAGGAAGAGGTCTAACATAAACAAAAACACAATCATTATGTTCTCTTGTTCAAAGAGAAGGAAAACCTAACCTAGTTAGGAATGGTGCTGAGTAAAGACATCTGGAATAACGGTGTTGTCTATTAAACAGCTTACATTAAAATTTCTTCTTCCTTAACCTATCACTCTACCTTATTCCTCTTCCTCATGCCATAGGCGTATGAGACGCGGTAGCAGACTGCCCCCCCCAAGTTTTCTGAGGTCGAAAATTCTGGCATGAAACGACAAAAATTCGGGCACAGAATAAGTGAAATTCCGACAGAGATGAAGTAAAGTGAAAAGATTGCCCGAATTTTCTACTAAGTTCCCCGAATTTTTGATCGAATGCCCCAAAAATGAGCAAAGATTTTCGCGCGCATATAGTGATTTGATTGTCCAGTTCATGCACCTTACTCCGCAACGAAATTCGGGCAACTTTTTGAGATTCGGGCAAAAAATTTTCTGGCCCTCCCCCCCCCCAAGTTGGAATAGTCCCGTAACGCCTATGCCTCATGCAGCAAGAGCGATTGCTATGGATTTAACCTCCCAATTAAAGTAACCCTTGTCATAATAACAAGCTAAAGACTTTACATTTTTGAATTGGTTGAATGGTTACAAAGGCTTTTTTACCCCCAGACTAAATTCCATTAGGTATTTTTATACCTATTACGTGGAGGATCGCATTACATATTTCCACATCTAGCAGTTCGCACTTGGAGCTATATTCTAATTCATCATAAGTAAATGTGAATGCCGTGACAGAGCTCATGGTAATTTCTGTACGACAAGAAGACTTTGAATGTTGAATTTAAACACCGCCCTCATTTCATGCAAAACTTCTACGTACACATTTCCTTCGTTAGGGTTTCTTGACACACGCATACCAGTACACACGCACTACTCCAAACCTTCTTTAAGCATGGTTCAGATTCTGAATCCATTTTCATGTTTAAAAGATATTCTGTTTGCCAAGAAGTCTGCCGTGTCTATCAAATCTCTGTTCGAGTTTTGCTTGCGGAAACAGTCCCGCTCGTAGTGCCATCTGCTCATGTTTGCTTACGTTGTACACACAGTGGCCTAACTTCCTCGTAGGTGAGCTTTTATCCAACCGGCGTTCACGGTTTGCAAAAATTATGGGAAATAAGTGTCGGTCTTTAATCAAAACTTGAACTGCAAAAAATGTTTTGTAAGTGAAATAGCGAGTATGCTGACTTGACTGTTCTTTTGATTGACAGTAACCGTGACAGAGTAAACAACTTTCAATCACAGGTTTGGTGAGCCGTAGCAAGTACCTGTTTGAGTTACAATTAGACCGGTTGGTCCTGATCTATGAAGGAAACGTTACTGAAAAGACTCGAACTTTAACAATTAACCTAGCAGGTCCCCTCACAGTAACTACATCTGAAGTTACTTCATTCGTAGAAGCAAATATGGCAAATCACCCGGTTACCCGTCCGGCGGACTTGTATTATTTCTGCACAACCATTGACTGCGGTACTGAGTATATAGGAAGAGGCACATATTCAGTACCTGCTGCGTGGGTTACCTACCCCGCAGTCCAGCAGATAACTAACCCAAACTGCAGTGGACTTATCTCGATCTAGGAATCACATGTTTTTGGCAGTAGAGTTACTTATCCGTGTTGTAGTTCGGAAACGCACGTATTCGCTGAGGAGGTGGTTGTGGGGTGGGGAGGGTTACTCCCTTAACCCCTCTTCCTTCTCTTTACCTGCGATAGAGGGTGTAAACGAAAGACGCCTTTCAAGGGTACAGTTACACGATGGAACTATAGGGCACACAATGTACGAGCGTGACATGCTCTTTGGCTCGTTGGACACAATTTAGGCTACAAATGAACTTCTCTTCCTCGCACGTCTGAAAATTTCACTATATGTTTACCCAAATAATACATTATGGAAGTTATCAGTCAAAATATTTTGTTAGTTGGGATGATGATGGGACAGTTCAGAACCTTAGTTGGGCTGGCCACTTAGTATTTATCATAACTGAGTATAGTGTAAACCTATGACAAGATATGAAGTCACATAATTCCTACAGAATAGAAGCTAACGACTTGGAAGCGATTTATCTTATTTCGGTCGATGATATTTGTGAGACAATCAGTTTAGTTATGAAAAGATCACTTCCTCAAGGTTGTGTCATGTCAGGCCACATGGACAGTTGATACGTGCTTGCATTCATAATCATTGAGCTATTTCACCTTGAAATATTTTCGTTTGTGTCCATACCGCAATACTTCCCTGATTTGATGCTTCACAGCAAGGCCATGCAGCTATTCAACTTCAATACCCATTTACATCGATGTTTACAGTTGAGACAGTCAAGAACTGCATGGGTTAGACTACCAATTTATTTTTTAAAGAAACTGCCAGTCATCCTTGAGATTAGTATGTGGGGTCTTAGTTGAAGAAACAACCCACTGATCATGACTTGGGAAGGGGTCATCCCTCGGGTAAGTGCCATCTAGGGATGGATTTGCAAAATTCTTGTAAGGAGGACGAATAATGCAGGCATTTTTTACCTTTTTCATGTAGCCTTGGGCGGACTGGCCTCAGTGTTGACGTGGGGGTAGCAGCTTGGCCGTGGGCCGCTTCGGGCCAGTTAAGATGGTGTCACGGATTTGTGACCCCTCCCCCAAGCCGGTCACCCAGTTTGCCGCAACCGCTTCAGTCATCCAGTTAGTACACCACGCTGAAGGTTGCCAGATATCATAGCGACAAAACTCTAGTTTACTGCGTCTTTGTTTCTGCATGAATATTAATAATTCGGGCCTTTATAGGCACTTGTTTTACGACGCTAAACGACCACAAATGTGGAAGAAGCTTATATGGCTTATGAATTACAAAAACTTCACTGATGGGTGGCTAATCTAATCAACAATTTAGATCAGAATTCTGGTTACTTATGAAAAGCCAGTTCAGACGGGAAAATCGTACAGATTGCTCTTGAATAGTAAAAACCCACCTTAATTTGACTCAGGATCGAACCTGAGCCTCAGGTTGTCATGCTTCATTGCTTCAAATGCGACCGCCTTTATCCACTCGGCCCCAACGATGCCTCCTTTTATGTCTACTTTTGTCTCGACTCTTGTTCAACAGGGGTTTTGAAAATCTTCCGCAGATGGTAGGTGCTGAAGCCGACCATAAAGGGGGTTTCCCGCAAGACCGAAGGTCCGCGAGACCGAACTTGCATTGAAGCATATGGGGGAAACTGTAACTGGTTTGACGTGAGACCGAAAGTGCATTAGGTCACGAAAACGAAGGTCCGCGAGACCGAAAGTGAATTAGGGTTAAGGTTAAGGGTTAGGGTTAGGGGTTAGCTTATTTCTTTAACTATCCCAAAAATTCATTTTGGACTCATTCTATTTTTTCAACCGTCCAATAAGTTCAGAAAGAAAGAATCCCATAAGTTCACTACAGCGTCCTATCAGTTCATTTCAAGTCTTATAACTTCACTTTTGAGTACCATAAATTGCAAAAAAAAAAAACTTACAAAATTTCAAGAGTCCAATAAGTTCATATTGTACCCATAACTTCAAATGAGTGTCCCACAAATTCAATAAATGTCACATAAGTTTAGAAAAAGAGATCCATAAGTTCGAAAAGGTCCCATAAATTCAAACGGTTGTAGCCCTATCTTATCCCGTAACCCTTAACCCTAGGTATAATAACTTAAAGGGAAAATACAGTTCCCCCACTTTGAAGTAGTGTATCCCGGTATACTAGTTCAGGAATGGCTCCTATCAATCATGTGACAATATTTTTGTTACTTATTTCCTAAAGTTATGCAGAATAACCCATTGGTTTACCCGGTCAATATTCAATGATTTTACACAGGAACATTATGAAAATACCTGTGAGAGAAATAAGAGGAGATCTGTAATATTTAGCAGATTCTTGAAAATAAACTTGGGGGAATGCCTTCGCCCTTTAATGATAATGTTTCAGAACGAAACACTGCGTAACAGGCTTTGACAGGCCGCCGGGCGAAAACCTAGCTTCCAAAGGGGCAACATGTTCTTTTCAGAGGGAGCGAAATTTTTTTTTTTTTGAGGGGGGAACACTCCCTGCCTCCTGACTGGGTACAAGGATGTAGGGCCTATTTACGAAACGAATTTTAACAAGTCAATCTCAATCAGTATTTTGCCATGCATGAATCAGAATGCAGCCAACGTGATAATGTATTAATTACTGTATTTGACCTTTAAACTGGCTTTAAAGCATGGGCACCTCATTTTGTTACGTAATATGATCTCCATGGTTTTATCCTATCGTGCCAATATACATATCAACTGATTGCACGGATAAATGGTTGACTAGAATTAGCAAATGAATTCTCCCCAAATTTGAACTATTATAACCCATTAAACTAAAAGATGTAGATCATGAATCTTTTAAAGAACGAAAAACGTCTTTATTATCTTCCCGCTTCGACAGATGATTGAAATTGTTTAATGCAAATCCTTGTCACCACGGTCATAAAAGAGGGAGAAATCCGGCGAGGGGAGGGGAGAGCAGGGGGGGGGAAGATGGGGAGGGAAGAATGGGGGGGGGGAGAGGCTTCGTGCTATCCCTCAAGTTGACCAGGCTGGTGGTTCAAGTTGGTTATATTCAGGTTATTTTTTGTCACTGCCCAGTTACAATCAATCACCCTGACGGCTCGCCGAGGAATCAAGTGTGTGTGTGTGTGTGTGTGTGTGTGTGTGTGTGCATTCGCGTCCAGCACATCCCTCCACGGTCGGAGTGAAAATTGTGCAAATGGCGATCGGGCCCTCAGATGTTCACAAGTACTGTATATTCGTGTCAGTGATTAACCTGTTTGTCGTTTCTTTTTGATAAATAATAATAACAACAGTCCCTCTCATCTCCTTTATCCAGTTATCATTGGTCAGTTTAGGGATTTTCATGTCATTTACTGTCACATCAATTACCTCCGATATTTTCGATATTTTCATTCTCACGTAGTATCTCTATACCGTAATGCCATAACCGATACTAATTCCATCCGTAATTCTTCCTATGTATGGGGTTGAAATTTTTCAGCTCAATCTTTTCAATCAACATTGTCGCTTCATCCTTTATTATCAGTGATTGTCCGTTTTGCTACACTCATTCCGCTCAAAGTTCACTAAAGACACAATTAAGCAAAGCCGCGAAGCGCCATTTCCTTGGCACTGCATAAATTCTTATCGCTCGTAAACACTTTTCTCAAGTTATTGTGTAAACCAATCCCTAATACCACCGCAAATACAAAATGACATAATGTATACACAACTATATGTGTCCAGGGCCTATTCACGGCCGTATTTATGAGCACTGTTGACCCTCAATGGTTGGCGGTTATTCAATACGCAGATGTTTTTGCAAAGTAGGGGGTGTTACGTAATCTTTTATTATCTCCCCGAATTCCACATTTCTCGCTATTCACTTATTTGATAAAGGATAAAAAGTTTCCTTCAAAAGCAAATGGATTTTGTTTGGTCTCTGGTTACGGGGTAGACGATGAGTTCGTTTGCTTTAATTTCGGTGTCATTTTTACTTCTCATCTATTCTTCTCGGCTTAAAACGCTTCACAATACAAGTTGGGCCGAGGGCAATTTAAGACGGAGATGTGAGAATTAAGAGGAAGTTATTGAGAGCTGGTGATGATTTTATGTATTAGCTTTAGTGTAATGAGTCAACCAAGTCTTAGGTGGGATTGTGACCTACAAGGAAAAGAAAAATAATTAGTAAGAATAGCTACAAAGTTGTGAAAGAATGTGAAGGGCGTTTCCTTTGTGAATCATCACGTGTAGGCATACGCAAAGGCACTACGAACAACAGTTCCTTAATCCTGGTTAACGAAATGTGTACCAGAAATTGCATTGAAAACATTAAATATGTCAAGTCCACTGCATAGTGCATAGCGGGTCAAATGGTCTTTTCTATCTGCTGTGCACCAATATGTTTTACATGTGCGTGAGTTCGAATCCCGCTCGATGTACGTGGGTTTTTCTCCGGGTACTCCGGCTTTCCTCCCACTTGGCAAGGCTTGCCATCAAAATCGGTTGCCCAGCCGACGAAGTCGGTTGTGCGCCTGTCTGAAGCACCTTCGGCTGGACCAGTTAATTAGCCGACTTTGCTTTTTACATAGTGCACAGTTAACAAAGTTAAATTAAAGCAGGTAGGTTTGGGCCACTGTGATGCCCCATGATCTATTGTTAGGCGTAGAAAGATGGGAAAGTGGGGGGGGGGGGAGTCCATCACTGTTGAGAAGTGGAGGGCAAACACCCCCTTCCCCCTGTACTCTCAAGTTATGGTATCGTTTAATTTATATCGCCTGCAAGAAGCCAACATACATGTTTTTCAAGGTATCCACTTTCTTCTTGTACATTAAATACAAAGAGCATTGAAAAGTTAAAGATTTATCGCGCGCTTTGCGCGCCATATTTTCTCTGCATTTGTATTCTATGTACGAAAGGGGGAAGACTTAGTTCATTTTCATCTGCCTGATAAAAGATGAACAAGTATAAGATTTAATATTTTTCAGAGAAATCCCTTTGCCGACGTTTCCTTAGTATGCTGTAATTTTTGTTGGTTGGTTTTTTGACACTTCAACCAGGGAGCTGCCACAATTGAGATACATCAACATCACATGCAACTGAAATTTACAACTACAAAGTTTATCATGGTTGAATGAAGAACACCAGGCCCATAGGCCGTGTAAAGCCTGCGTTCAAGGAGGGACCATTGATCTGGCCTGCCAGAATTCGCTACTGCCTATTTCTGCAGATCATATTTGTAAAATTACTAAATCAACACTACACTGCTACGGAATAGGCTGTGTCGATAGATATGAACAGCGCTGGCCGGTTTATGACGAAATAATAGTATTCATGTTCTTATATTCCAAAATATTAGTTCGCAGAGGATTATGCATTTTTAGAAACTTCAATTCCCTTTTCTTTTGGCAGTGTACGACATCTCTGTAGTATAAGATCTCAAACTGAAGAATGTTCAGTTGCAATTGCAATTGAAGTTCTAGACAATGCCATTTCCTGCAATATGGCTCGCGAAAACTTCGTGGTACGATATACGCCAACTTGTTGTGGTGGCGCTCCGCTTACAGTAGGTCAGATAAATAATAGGTTATCACAAACACTTCAAGTGGCCACGGACCCTACATTTTTGTTTTACTTCTCTCAAAAATACCTTCCTAATGCCGCTATGTTAATTGTTGAAGGTATTCACTGTAGCACAATGCACAGATTACGTTATTTCAATTCTACAGTGTAAATACTTTAACTGTAATCGTAAATGCGGCCCACCCCAGAAGTGTAAGAGGTACCACTATGGGAAATATCCAAATTTTACCTCTCTGTATATTTAATTCGAATTTCATGATGTGCAATAATCACTTTTGTAAAAAGTGACTTTATTGCCTGACTTATGAATAGTTTGCCAAAACTTGCTGACCCCTTATTCTTTTATGTCTAATTGCAAGCAAAGGAGTCAGGAGTTGCATCCCTAAGCTATCAAGTAAAGTTTCATAAATACTGCTA
>WURT03000026.1:1820683-1873935 GCA_009936505.3 Holothuria glaberrima
GCCGTGGCCGGCTCGACTTGAACCAATTGGTTGTAAACTGGGCCGTTAAACCTCATCTAACTAACTAACTAACTGAACAGAATGAGGATGTGTAAACTTGCGACGTGACTGCTTCACTGCTTTTTAAGTGTAACTGGCAATGTTGGGATACTGTCTTGAAATTACTAGCCTTTTCAAATTATGGTAGCAAGAGTCCCACTTTTTCCCCTAACCTAATTCCTTTTTATTGCTAGAACAGATTCCACAAATGGCACTGTTTACTTATCTATGGTGGTTTTGCCTGATATCATTCTGTTCATTGTCAAACTAATTTTTGTTGAATATATGCATGATTGAAAATGATCAGGCACAGGATTGACCTTACTTTCAACAATTGATTATAATCCTTAACTTTATAGGAAAAAGAAAAAAAAAACCATACAATAAATATCCGAGTAGACAATGACAAAATTAAATTTTGAGAACACTTAATATTGATTTACTGAATCAATTATCCCATGTCTAGTTCCATTTTTCAGTCATGTCAATTTTTCTTGTCATAGAAGCACACAAGTATGAATTTTCACCCAGTTTTTCATGTCATATCCTTCAAGATTAAGCAGTTTTATTAGCTTCTAAACCAATTTGTATCTGTTGTTGGCCTTGGACGATGTAATCATCTCGTTTCTGGCCCCTGTCTGTTATTTCATCTGCATGTTGTATGGCCCGTGGTTGCCAGCATGCGTGATAGCTTTATGTTATGGTGTTTATTCTCTAGACTAATCTCGTCAGATGGAAATCTTAAAATAATATTTCCACTGCATCAGTCATATAGTTAATGTAAAACTATCAATTTGAAAAGTTGTATCTGATAGTTCTGTGTGTAATCATGCAAACAGAATGAGGGTATAGCAACAGTTGCAGTCTCAGCTCTCAGCATTAGGGGAAGATAAATTGCTCTTCCGAATATTAAAGGTGAAACTTTCCCAGCTACAACTTGTATATTATTTTGGGGTAAAAGAGGGAGAGACATTGTTCCAGAAAACTTTTTGAAGAAGTCTAAATGTAGCTCAAACATTTAAATCAGTAGGTACAGTATTTCGACAGGTTCTTAGATTGGCAGCTGGTGAATGGTAAATGTTAGTGTAGGCTATTGTTGCCATGGTGATTGGAGGTTTTGATGAGGAAGAAAAGAAAAACCAAAAGTTCTGATTGCTAGCAAAATGAAGAAGTTAAAGGCTTTTAATGTCCCAGTGTTTCTGTAATTTGATTTTTTAGCAGTCAGTGTTACTTACTGCTCTAGCAAATTTGCATAATTTTTCATGCATCTTTGCTTTGTCATCAAGAGTATAGGGAAAATAAAGAATTTTGATGTACAGTAGTTATACAAAAAAAGTCAAGTTGCTCATAGATTAAGCTGTCTATAACTATATATACTTATATAACTTATTTTATCAAGTAAAGGTAAAGACCTTCAAAGCTTATCTCAACATTCTTGGCAATAAAACAGTCATGTTTCACTTCCTTGTCACACTGTAACAATTCCAGCATATGCTTTGTGAAGGCTATTCATGTACTACAGTACAAGTCAAAAAAAAAAAGGAGAGGAAAAAATCACTGTGGGAAATTTCTAAATAGGAACTGAAAAGATCGTTTTACAAGATGACATGCCCTTTGGATGAGGTTTTCTTCTCTAACTGTAACAATGAAACACTATAGTAACCACTAGCAACAATCATTTTATCCTTGAAAATACCGCAGTCTATCGCTGAATTTGTTGCAAGCTTAAAACTATTCATAAGGATATCACTCTATATTTCATCAATATTCCTTCTGACATGCTTTCATTTTCTCATTAAATAAGTGCTTTTAAATTAATATCATACATCAGTACTCTCGACACCTAGAATAGGTTACAACATGGGAGGTGCCCTATTACTAGAAAAACAATTCACAACAGGGAACAATGGTCAGCATCATGTCTGCAACATGCACGAGTCACAAAACTATATTACTCGTCCAATTATGTCTATACCGCAGCTTTTGGATTATTGTGAAGTTTTAATTAACCTACCAGCCAATATTTTCCTATTGGTGTTAGCCAGTTGAATATATTATCTCATTCTCATATTTCTAAAGTGTTTGCTGGTTTGATCCAGGCTACAACTGAGTTGTTATTTAAAGTACTCCCTTACAAAGACCCTTGATGGGGGATTACAATGAAATAATAGGAGACAAAGAACCCTTAGCTGTGTCAAGTTATACTTCTATCTAATAATTACCCTTTTGGTCATGGATGCTATAGACCACTCATCTCATTGATGGTATGTTTATAATGAAAGTTACGTAACATGTACAGGATGAAGTAAAATATGTAAGGACCATTCAGCAAAGTGAAATCTACTGGCAGTCTCCCGTTAAAGCAGTTTTAATCAGTGTATAGCATTATGGTTTGGTAATATTAAATGAACTTTTTATAATGGGAGACTGGCGGCACATTAGAGGGAGATCACAGTAGTATTTAATAATGTCACAGAGATTCTGAAGGACAGAATTTACTTTTAGAATCATTGTGAGGAGTTGTTTATACTTTTCCCAGCAAGAAATGCAAGTTCATTGACTTTAAAAATTGTTACATATAATTTTTTTTTAATTTTTTTGTGGATCCATCATCTGGTTCCAAAACAGAAATGACTGCTTCAATGACTCTAAATACAGTATTAGCTGTCAGCTTCTGTCATGAAGCAGAGAGTTAGCAATTGCTGTAATTGTGACTCCCTTCTTGAAGGCAACCTTCCAGTGTTAGAAAAAATGTTTATATCCTGAGAAGGGAGTGGAATTTTCTCAGTTTGGTTTTTATTTTCATGTATCAAAAGAGTACAGTACATTTCTCTGCAAAAACCCAAATTTCCCAGGAAGGAGCCTTCCAGCTTCCCACCTTTTTCCACCCATAGTACCTCCTTTTGTACACATGGTACAACCCCAGCAGTTGTTATTCCTTTTACCTTTTTAAGTAAGCAGTCATCCTTGGAGAGGGGGTGGGGGCAGTAAAAGAAACTCAAAGGACATATTGGTGTGTAAAGCTCTTGATAAATTTGAAGGAACAGCTCAGTAAAAATCTGGATACTGTAGAGAAGATAAAGCCGTCCTGCTTGTTCCTGACTCCCATGAGAGTAGCAATTGTATAATTAGTTTTCCGAGTTTCATGTTTTTAATGTTGTTATCTGACTTAGCTCTTTTTAGTCAGATTTTGTCAGATTAAAAGTAATTTTTGAAAAGACTTCCTAAAAACTGTGGAATTGCTATGCAAAAAATAGGGCTAAGCCTGGCTGCACGGTAGAATGAAATGCAAAGACACCATGAATGTGTACTTAGCAATGGCATTATGGCAGTATAATATCCAAGAGTGCTTACGCTGAGCTTATCATTATATTCTTCTTAATGGTGTAAGGAAAGCTGGTTTTGTTCTTAAACTTTCAGGTTTTATGAACCATCAATGTTTCTATGCCAAAAAAAAAAAGAAAAGGAAAAAAAAGGCAGCCTTATTTCACATGCCAATATTTAGTTAGCAGTAAGTAATACATATGATTTTGATGTTTGGCATAAAACTTGTAATGTGCTTAAGGCCTTTGAAAAGTTCTTCAAATAACACTCAGTGGTTATTATGTAGGATTGAGAAGAGGGTTTCATCTAGGCTTGTACTGTCATATCTTATTCTATTAATTTTCTGACAGTATGGCAATATTTTCTAACAGTATGGCAGTGCAAGCAATATTATGACACCCGCTTGTCATTGATGTGGCATTTTTGTCCTAGTAATGTTTTCATTATATAAACATGCTATTAGAAAATGAGTACTGATACAGTAAAGGAATACAGTAACATTGACAACTCTAGTACTCTGTATGGTTACTGTGCACAGAAGGAAGAAATTACTTAAAATGGACAATGTCCCAAAATTACTGAACCATGAAATTAGTGGGGAAATAGCAGATTTCTTGGTTAACTTAAATTGTTTGAATACCTAATCCTAGCATGTGTATTGTGAAGTTTCATTTTGTAGAGTGCTGCACAGGTCAGTTTATTTCTATCCAGTTGTTCTTCTGTCAATTGCAAGTGCAATTATGTTGCAAACACAGTAAAAATTAACCTCCATCTCAACCCAATTCAATTGTACATCACAATTTAGGTGGAGGTGCCCTCTGTAGCTATCTTCCAAAATTATAAAATCCATACTAGAGACTTAAACTTGCAAAGCCCTTGTTTCACCTGTTGCGTAATATAAAGTCTCATGCTAGGAAGCCCAGGGAGTCGTCTGGATGCTGCACAGGCCTCCAGTGTGCTAGTTACACTATTTTGGCTTGGGAGCTCATCCTTAGGGTTACAGTACTGTAGGTTCCTTATTGTGCACCAGGAGGCTGAGCATAAGTGTTAATTTGGGTTGTGTGTTAATTGCAATGGCACTCAGTATCATGGAGATTGCTGTATGCTGTTTACACATCCATAATTTTGGGGGATTTTCAGCTTATTCATTTAATTCAATATTTTTGTACAGTGCACCTTCTTTTAAATGTTCACTATTTGAGGTCCAGGAAGTTGGCATGTCAGTGGTGTTTGAATCCCTGGTAAGTCTTCTAATTCCTGGTGACCAAAAAATTGGAGGAGAATAAAACATACACCAAATAATGTATTCCAGTTAGGGGAGTACTCTAGCAACCCCCTCCCACACACACATTCTAGCCATTCCTTGAGTGCTGAGAATAAGTATGTAGAAGTATGTAAAAGGGATATGTCTATAAGAAAACTGATTTTAAATTCCATTCCTAAAACTGATTTTATTGACATTCTTTGTAAGGTCAACTGTAAACAGTAGATATACTTCTGATTGCTTCTTTTGCATATTTTAAAACAGAATTAATCTTCACACAGTCTTTATTGAAATGTTTACCTGCTTTGCCAGACAGCATATGACCTTGGATTTCTCAAGTAGTTGCAAACACAATTTCAATCTGTAGATATTAAGAAATGTTAGAGATCCCTGTTGTATGCCCCTTTAGTGCTGTAAATAAAGCCATACCCCCAAATCAGTGTACTATATTGTCTGTCCTTTCCTTTTCAGTTTCAAAACTTTTCCTGTCATGAAAACAATTTTTTTCTTCAATCTCATTTGAGAGAAATTTTTCTGTTAGGACAGCAAAGTGAAACCAAGCGAAAGCGGAATTTATCATTATTTAAACTGCCTTAACTTCTTAGTTCACAAAATGAAATGATTTTTAGTCCTGGCTGTTTGCCTCCTCCCTAAAATATCCAACTTGTGACACTTACAGACATATGTGTCAGGAATGGAAAGAAGGATTGGTGTACAGCCCAGGTATATTTACAATTTGTTTAAAAACATACCTGCATGGCCCCTTTTTGTATTTTGTAACATTGCCTATTCTTTCCCACATCATAACTCCTTGCCCCGACCTGCAGTGATTATTTAAAGATGCTCTTGTTAAGAAAATGTCTGCTGGTTATTCTAGGCTGAGGCTTCTTCAAAAAGACTGGACTAAGGTTAACAAGTAAAGAGGGGTTTGGAATTGGATAAGTTACCCCCTTTACTGTGCCCTCCGTCGAGTCTGGATGGCAAAACCAGAAAGAAATTTCCATCTAAGTCTGACATCTTTCCCTGTAGATGAGATAAATGTCGTGTTTGTGATTTATATCCATCTGCCATGCAAGCATTATTCTAAGAGGAGGCATTATAAACAGTGGCGTAACTGGCACATAACAGTCGGCAGTAGTACGGTACCCCCGTCATCTTGAGCACATTCATATTCACAGCTTTGGTTATGATGTGCACAACTCAGGCTTTCGGCCGATATCGACTATCATCTAGAGGCGTCAGAAATTTGGCATTTCACTTCGGGAAGAATAACTGTGGAATGTGTAAGCAGAGGACAGGCGGAAACTAAGTTTAGAAATAAAATCTTGACCTCATTAATGCTTCATTTTTCTTCTTTTAAGATTTGATCCAAGTATCAGAGGCTGAAAGGGATATTCAATTTTTTGTGTTATTCAAGATTCCTTGTCTGAGACTACATTTTGTTTTTGTAAGGCTTCAATATGGGGCCATGTTGGATCCAAGGGATTCTGGCCTTAGTTGAGAAGAAAGTATTGGAAATGAGAGAGTATAGGGTCATCTACATGCTGGTCAGTCAAAAAGACGAAGCTGCTGTCAGCTGGTCACAACAGATAAAGGTCAAAGATATACGAGGGGTGCACATGAAGGGACATGTATTGTAGTGAGGGACTCTTGTATGAAAAATGTAGAATGTTCTCAAACAAAAGACAAAAAAAAGAAAAGAAAAGAAACCAGAAATGAATGCAAAAAAAGAAAAAAGAAATATCACCAGATACTTTACCATTTTCTGTTAAGTGCTGAAACCATATATACTGTATTTACAGGAATGGATGTAGCAAATATGGTATGCTTATATGTTTAGGAAGTAGAAAATTATTTCAAAAAAATTAAAGTTATTGTAGGTGCGGCTTTGGGAAATGCTTGAATGCACTGCACTCAGCTGTTTCCACTGGATCTGATAAGTATGATATTCAGAAATTATCTTTTATGTACTGTAGATAGAACCAACGTTTCAGAAAGAAAACTAGCAGTTTTTTACACCACACAATATTTAGCCTTTTTGGAATAGTTTTGGTTGAAAATATTCAAGTAAAGAATAAGAAGTGTTCTTCTTCAGGAAATGTTTTGCCATCCTGCCCAGTGCCCATCCATCTCTGTAGTAAATTGCAAAGTGAGAATAAGAGCCTCACTGTCATCCAAAACTTTTCTTAATTTCCAAGTTTTCTTCGAATAAAGAGACTCCTTTTTGCTTTAAGCTTGTGAGAGTTTATTTTTATATATAAACGTGAGGTTTTAACTCATTATTTTATTAACAAAATTAGAGGGCCTTCCCTTGTAATTTATGGCTGTTATTTATTATTCAGACTCAAGTCCATAATTAAAACCAGCCTTCAGATGCCCTTTAATCATTACTTTCATTAGTGCTGTCAAACCGCCTCATTTTCTACTCTTGAATTGTAAATTTTTGTAAACATAGCCATCCCATAAATAGGTGTCTTACTCTGAGGCCTCTTCTTTTTCTCACACATTGCAGGGATCATAATTACAGGTGTTTGTATATTGGGTCAAATTCTGGGTTCAATAAAATTGACCGTTTTAGCCTAAAATTCTCCTTCAAGAAATGTAACAGATCCTGGCGTGTTCTAATTTTGTTTTTCCTTTTTTGTTAGTTGCAAATCAGTTTCTGGTCTGGACTCTCTACCTGTTGGGTTGGGCAAGCAGTCATCATCATAGCATATCCACTGTCATTCTTCACACAAGTCTCTTGTACTAGATCTGTCCGTTATCATCGATCTTCTTCATTGTGTGTGTGTGTTTTTTCTCATTGTGGTCTATATTCAAATTTGCCAGGGGCTCATAAATTGTGCACAATTCCCCAAGCTGGTAACATGACACCATGGTGTCCACTTCACCTGAGAGAAAGAGTGACAATAATGTCTTTTGGATGATCGTGATTGGGGGTCAAGGGTTACGACAGCTAGCTGTCTGTCAAATTGACACAATGTTCTTCGGGGTGGTGGGAAATTAGTGTACATTACTAATCTTTAATAAAGCCTTATGGAGAATTAAAAAAAAAAAAATCAAAAAAAAAAAAAGGAAATAGGAAATATATAGTCTCATGTAGAGGGAGTGGAACACAGTGGCAGAGATGTAAAGTAGATTGGGAAAGTACTTTTGGGTTCTTTTTGGTTTAGTATAGTTGTTGTAAAATTGCCTGTGTACTGTTGCCACTATTGTTTCAACATTGGTTATTATTTAAAGAGGAGATGCTGGCTCATGAAATATCTTGATAGACAAAACATTCAGCAATACCTATGGGTAGGAATGATAGGGGAGGCCTGCTAAATCAAAGGTACACCTAACTGAAAATCCGCTTGACCAAAAATTTACATCCAATCCTGGTAGTGTTAGGATAAGGGTTATACAGATTCTGTGGCTTAGGACTAGGATAAGGATCTGGCTGGGGTATAGAAAAAGGGTTAGGGTTAGAGTTAAGGGTTAGAATTAAGTTAAAATAAAGTTTTATTATGAATTATGAACTTTGGCCTAAGGCTGTGATGGGTAGGCTAGAAGCAGACACCTGGTTTCTGTGGCTGTTAAAACCAGTTTTTTTGAATCAAAACCAGTTTTTCAAAATAGTACATTGACTTTGCATATGTACTGTGTATAAAGAAATCCAGCCATGTTTAGGAAATTTTCCAAAGTTTTATAAAAGTTAGGACTGACGAATTCCCGTACATTTTTTTTAAAAGGGTAGCAGATTTTGTGGTGAATAAAGTGTGAAATGTGTGGCAAATTAAATTTTTGAAATGTAAAACAAACCATGATCAGTTATTGACCATTTTTTTTTCAACATCTGGTTTTTTGGTTATGCGAAATTTCGAAACTGAATCAAACCGAAACCAGTTTTAACCAGTTTTGTGAACAGCCTTACTTCAGTCTAGCTAACCTTTAATCCAGTGAACCTTTGATCTATTGAACTCTGCCCAGGTTGGTATACAGAGCCAGATAATCATGGTACAGGCACTTTTAAGTTTCATACAGCGTACAATACCCCCATGGGCCACTGTAATTAATAATCCTGTAGGGATGTATTGTTTATGCAAATCAAGTTTCAACAGTTAAATTACCATTTGAAATTTTCATACAGGTAGCCAATTTTTATTATGTGGTATGATAAGTATTCTTTGTCAGCCTTATAATAAGATGGAAATACTCCTTACATTATGGGGACCAACTGCATGGTCAAGTGGTTAGAGCATCCGACTTGCAGCCAGAAGGTCAGGGGTACAAATCCTGGCCGGGTCATACCAAAGACTTAAAAAATGGAACCTACTGCCATTGTGCTTGGTGCTCAGCATAAGCAATGGAGCAGGGAAAACAAGCCAGTGAATCACAACTGGAAAAAAGGCTGTGGCCGGCCCGACTTAAACCAGTTGGCTACAAACTAAGCCGTAAAACCTCATCTAACTATTAAACTAACATTATGGGAAGGGAAAGAGGGACAAATCAGTACAAAAGTAAGGGGGAGGGGATAAGAATAACTAGAATTGTCCTCATTATAATAAATTAATTGGTCACTTGATAGTAATAAAGTAAAAGATTCATAAAGGAACATTCTCTTCAAACCATCTGCACAAAGTTTGCATAGTAATTTATTTGAATTGACAAGAAAACAGGAACAAGATACTTTAATTACTGTACTAATATTTTTCAAGGCTGCTTCACGGTGCTATCCAAACTTTCACTTGGGTGCCTATATCTTCAATAGAAGCCTTGAATCTAGAACTGAACACTGCAGAGGTGCATTGTTAGACATGCAATGAGTCTGGCATGCTGTATAAACCAGGGGAGGTGGTTGTGTGGAGGGGGGGGGCATGAAAATATGTTACACTTAAAGTGAATAAGCTCTCATTTCAAACATATTTAGACACATCAGCCAAATGTTGTGCATCTGCTTATGTCCATTACGTATATCTGAATGTGTTTCAGAAGACAATAAGGATATTAAAGGTTAACCCACAGAGTTTTCTATATGAGTTTAACAATCCAGTAGTAACAAAAATATTGTCATGATTTGTAAGAGCCATTCATGAATTATTGTAGGATCCCGGGGTATACAACTTATTCTATTCTGGATGACTGTTTTCCCATAAAAAGTGTTTGTCTCATCAATAAATAGTTGATATGCATACTTAGTAAGTTTGTGAGCAATGTTCACTTTTTAGATTCTAAACTTGCTAAATTTTTGATTTGTACTTCAGTATTAAGAAACATGGTGTACAGTACCAGTATAAACAAGTTTTACCTACTGTAAAGCAAGTTTTACCTAAAGCATTTCAAGAGTATGTGATATTGACAATTCAGTAAGATGCTTCACAACAAATCTTACAAAAAATGCTGAAGGCATTCCTTGAGGGGGGCAGCTCTTCATTCCAACATCTTTTTATTTTAATGTTTCTGTTCTGACAAGCCTATGTGAGGGTCAGTGTTAGGATAAGGGTTTAGGGTAGGGATAGGTGTGGGTGAAAATATTAAGGTTATGTTTGTCGGAACATAAAGACATTGGAACAAAGGGGTAGAACCTTTTTTCTTACTTGTGTAATAATAAAGTTTGAGGTACTTTAGGATGGATTCATGATACTGTAAAAAGGATGTTAATTTTTGTAAGACGTTAATGTCCACACTGAACTTTATAGCCATAGTTACTGGAAAAAGAAGTAGTCATCACAAAAATAATTGTGGTTGAAGAAAAACATAGTTTGATGCATATATATATCTTGAAACAAGGCACTGAAATTCCTTCATTATTTTGAGTTTGAATGTATCTCATTAGTTTCTTTTCTGAGTTGGTGCAATGCACTGAGTTTCTCTTTGCCATCCCTTTCCAAGAAAATATGGGAACATTAGTTATTGCAGCCCCCCATACTCCCCACCCCAAAAATAATAAACATAAAAATGGAGGCAGAAGAAATGTTTTGTAAAGAGACAGAGAGATGGCAGCATACAAGTGAAACTGAAGCCATTCAGCCAAAGAATAGATTACAGTTTCAAACCCTCGAAAGAGGAAATCCTTCACAAAGATTGCGAAAGATGAATTGTTTTTATTACCAGTCTTAAAATAATATTCCAGTAGCTGTTGCACAGGCAAATTGTTAATAGTGCTTCCCAGAAAGATATACCTTATCCTCCATGATGCAAATTTTGTTAATAGCAGACCATTCAACTATTGCTAATCACTTTCAATGCTAAGAATTGTTTGGATATGTTCATGATTTTTGTCAGAATGGAAACAGATTTACTGTAATTGTAAGTACAGTGAGAAAAATTTTATTATCTAGTTTAAAGTATTTTTAATGTGACATTGAAACTAAAAACTGCTCCTTTCATTTATTCTGTCAAGATTGATTCTATTTTTACTTTTGTGATGCATCTATCCCTAGATATTCTGTTTGAACTGTGTTACTGTATGCCTTAAAAAGAAATAAGGGTGTGTGATACCCATGTTTGTATTCAGTTCTTTTTGCTTATTTTTGGGGGTTTGGAATTTTATTTTCTTATATTACTGAATTGACAATTCCTTCAGTCAGTACATATTTTGCTAAAACATAAGCTCAGTTATGACCCTGAAAGAGTACAGTATGTTGCCACAAGGTCTGTACAGGTGGATGGATGGGTATTCTGTAAAACAAATAGTGAAAACTGGATTCTCATTGTTGTAGTGTCTGATGTTGACAAGGCCAAAGAATTAAGAGGGACAGACAAACTTATAAATGAGTTACAGTACTGTAAATTTAAGTGGAGACTTCGTGATTAATTCATATTTTTAACCTGGTACACAGGTTGCTTGCTGCTCAAAGTTATTGTGTATGTGGACAGCAGTCCCCACTCCCCAAGTCCCCTGCCATCCTTTAGGTGAGGGATTATTTTACTGCTTGACAAGGTTAATTTGTATGTACAGTTCTGGGTTATACATTTGGAAAAAGGCCATGGCCGGCCCGACTTAAACCAAATGGTCAGAAACTGAGCCGTAAAATCTCATCTAACTCATCTAACTCTATACATTTGTATAGAAGGACATAACTGATACTGAAAATTAAAAAATATGTTATTATTCTTGCAGATGTACCTTCTGGTGTCAGTATTCTTTCATGAACACTGCACATTATGGCCAACATTTTTGTGCATAGTGTCATAATTATTCTGAGAATTTCTATTGAAAGCTTGTGTTCTCTGTTTATTGGGATATGCAGGCATTTTATGATTTCTCAACATGTCTGTGAAGTTAACCATAATGAATTTCAATAGTTTAATATGTGGGCATGATGAGGTTGTAGAACTGTGTATACCTAGAGTATTTATATCTTGCCCACACTCAAAGAACTCAGTTCACTTATAGCCCTAGGAATGTTTGTGAGATATATTAAACAAACCTTATAAAAATTTATGGACAAAATAAGCTATTTCAATGTAAGAGCATGTGTAGGGACTTGTTGCTGCGTGTGATTCTGAATTATTGTCACGGCTTAATTTCAGATGTTGTAGCTGTGCTCAAGTGACCTTGCCTCCAACCACCCTTTATTTGCCATAAGAAACATCTTTACACTTTTAAAGAAGACCTTTTCCTGCGATGACTGTATCCCTCCAGCTGTCTTTTGGATATGAAAATATTTTCCCTCAGAATTAACAAATTCACTACCCTAAAGGGTTTGAAGTTTGATAATGAGCCAACATGAAATTGTCCTTGGTTATAAGTTAGGACTCGGGGTGTATGTTGCAAACATGGGCTGCAGAGATCATACTTTTTGTAACCCTGGGGAAGGAAGGGAGTTATTCTCATAGCTGTACCTGGGAATCAGAATTTGCTGCTAGCAAATCGGTCCAGAAAAACACTTCAGAGTTTATGTCATTTGTTTTGTATAGAAACAGTGTTTTTTAATCATCATTGTTAAGTGGTAAGAAACACATTTACACTGGTTACATACATAACAGCTCCTTTGTATTGGATAATTCTGGGCCTAGAATGCAGTCTTTGGTACATGGCAGATGTGGTATTATTTACAATGTCAGTAATCAGGTAGATTTGGAAAGCTAAGATGAGAGATTGTCCATCAGAGAAGCTAATGTAGCATAGCAAGAATAAATTGTATGAGAAGGGGGAGCTCCAACACTCCATGGGTCGAGGGGGGGGGGGTAAATGTGGAATCATCATATGTAAAGAATTTTTCACTCATGAACATTTCAGGGAGCAGACACTTGCGGGTATGTCGTGCTCCCAAGCCCCTCCCCCTCTTAGCTATGCCCCAAATAATAAAACCAAAATTAATTATTGTAGGGTACTTTGTGAAAGGGAAGGTGGGGAACAGTAAGCTTATTCTTCCGGCTACATGCATGTAGATGATCTTCGTATTACTGCGTGTACATGTTACAGATTTGGAGATAAGTTTTGACACAGTTTATGGCCGGTGCTGTGAGGGTTATGAACTCATAATTGGATATTGTTTGGCATGTAGTTGATAACTCCACTTGTGAAAAGTTTTGAAACTTTATATGATCTATTTCGCTCCTACTTACCTCCCCTATTACTTCTTTTGGACAGCCCATCTACCGCCGAATAACTCCCGGAAATGAACAAATCCCCACTAGATGGCGCCCTACACATTTTCTAGCAGCTTACTATAAGTCGCCATTGATTCATTACCAGCCAAATGAATCACTACATGCTTTTTGCGGCTCTCAGGTTTTCATATTTTTGCATCATCTTCCCTGGCGCCTTGTGGTTTATTCCATCGTTTTCCATGGAGAGTTTATCAAGCTTTGTTTATGGAAGTTTGATGAATATAGTTTCTTAGGGTGGTTTCCTTTTAGATAAAAATTTTTGGGCTAGTGTGGTTAAGCTCGTTGCCAAATGTTAGGTTGACTTCCAGGTTCATTGCGAGGGGTTAGCATTGGTGACTTTACCCTTACCTTGATGAAGAAAAAATAATAGAAATAACTTAAAAATGTTTCATTAGACAAGGTGTTCAAACTATCAGAAACATCAATATTACATGATTTTGTGGCACTAGGGATCAGCATTGAAAAAAGCAAATATAAATCCTACAAAGTTAACTGACTTGCTAATTTGTGGTAATAGCTCTGTGAAACCTACATGTATGAGGCATGACTTTGGGGTAAAATGTACGCAACTGTCAGGCAAAATTGCATAAAAAAGTCAGGCAAAAGTGTTTCTCCCCCTCCCAATTGGAAGCAGTTCTCTATGCCTAGTGCCTGATGATTTCAGTTTTTTGGCCATATGTATAAATGTCAATATAGTTGCCTGAACAGGTTATTTTCACCGTTGACCGCACTGGTGTCACAACAGAAAAATCCTTCCAGAAGGAAACATAAGTAATTGTTTTCATATACTGACTGTTATCACAGTTTTTAAGTTTACTTCCCACTGCTTGTCAGTATCCTTTTCTCTTTTAATATACAGTACCATGATAAAGAATTTGTAATCATACTTATTATACCTGGCGTGTGTGTTAACAAGTCCGTTTATTTGATGATTATGATCTCAGCCAACCAGTACTGCTTGCTTTCAGAATATAAATCATACCCTTTCAAAATGATAGAAAATGATAATGATGAAAGAAGGAAAACATGTGGGACCTCAAAAATGAAATACAGAAAACTTGCGGTTGATTTGAAAAGGTTTTAAAGATGTGCTGGTTGGAAATAAAACTATGATGGACTCATACAGAGGGTAATAACTTACATATATCACTGCAACAGTGATCTATACCTTAAGAAAATCACTTGAGTTGATCCTTGAAGGGCTTAGTTCTTGCACAAATACAATGTATAAAAACTTCTACACCTACCAGCACCTACTGTGTGTGTAATTGGGCATCTACTTGTAAAACCAACATTCCTTTCTCTTTGCAGTAGCTTTTTAGTCTATCACAGAAGTTATTCTCCAATATGGAATAATGGTAAATTTTTTTAAGTAGACATAAACTTACCCCTTGTGACATAATAGTTTGAACTATACTGCTGGACTTCACAAACATTCAGGACGGTAAGAAGGGGGCAACTGTGTTAGTTAGTTGGTTAGATGAGGTTTTACGGCTCAGTTTCTAACCAATTGGTTAAAGTCGGGCCGGCCACAGCCTTTTTTCCAGTTATGGCTCACTGGTTTGGGGGCAATAGGCAACTGTGAGACAGGAACAGATTGTAATGACAATTTTTGTCTATAACTTTAAGAGGGTATGGTGTGCGCCCTCGAGGGATAATAGGTCTGTGAAACTTGAGAGAGAGTCAGAACAGGGGGTTGGGGTTGGGAGGGGGAAGTTACTTTGCAGACATACACTTACCCCTTGTTACATCTTATCAGCACACACCTAGGCATTGCATTATCAAGGAAAATAAATCACAGACTTTTTTATCTGGTTTGATTTGCAGCTATTGCAGTAGTACATAATGACATCATTCATGTAACGTAAAGGAAGGTTTTCAAAGCAAAACTTAACATTTTAGGAACTTATTTCAAGAATTCTGAGGAAATTTGTGTTTTCTTCCCAGGTTTGGTTCTCAAGATATGCAGATAAAGTTCTTGTCATGCAAAGTGAGCTTGATACAAGCAGAAGTAATGTCATCTCACATCATGACAGCAGTTTTTTGTACTGTTTTTCTTTTTTTCTTTTTTCAATGGTTTGACCCTAAAAATAGTACTGTAAAAGTTAACAGATATGAAAGTTCTTAAAATTAATTCCAATGCTCCTCATGTATAAATTTTAGAAAATATACAAGATTACGGAGGAGAGTTTAGGTTATAAATTGTAGAAATGTATTTCACTTTCTGTGGGGTATGGTGTCACCTGTGGTAGCTTCAAGTCCACCATGAGTTAAAAATGTGATAACTTCGTCTGATAACTTAGCTGGTATCTCCAGAACCTAAGATTAAATG
Organism: Holothuria glaberrima; assembly: GCA_009936505.3. NCBI lineage: Eukaryota > Metazoa > Echinodermata > Holothuroidea > Aspidochirotida > Holothuriidae > Holothuria > Holothuria glaberrima. The sequence continues at coordinate 1,836,241 of WURT03000026.1, forward strand.
CAGATTTTGCTTGAATGCTTCAATTGTATTTTGTCCATTTTTAAGAGACATATATTTAAGCTCTAACTTTTTTTGCAAATGGAACAAGGACACAATTTGTACTTAAGTAAAATTTGCTAATTGCTCCATACCTCTGCCCTAGTCTCTCTCAGTTTGGCAATTATTTAATCAGCATTTTTGTGAAGGTAAATTTGTTTTGATGTCTTCATTGTCTCATCCTAGCTGTGTATTGTGTATTTATTGATCAGCAAATTTTAGTACATGAAGAATGAATGGCAACAAAATAATCACCCTCCCATAGGGACTACACATACAATATTCCAATGTGATGTGCTCAGACAAAGAAGAAGAAGAAGAAGAAGAAAAAAAAGGATGCCCCCCACTACCAGAAATGCACAACAACACTTTACTTAACACTTGCAATACTGTAGATGCTATGTTCCTATACAGTGATAATGTGCAGTGTCATACATACCTCTGTGGTAGAGATTTGCATTCTACTTGTATTGATTTACAGTGGGCTAAACTAATACTTATGACATAGAGGCCCTGGTATCACTGAAAAGTAAACTGTTTTCTGGAAAAAATGGTCATGTACTGAAAAGCCAAACCAAAACTATGGTTTAGGCAATCCTGAACAAAGACATTTTGTGAAAGAGCCTGTGCTTACAAAATACATTTATAAGGGAACCTTTTTGATACCTTTGTGCATGATTGAAGAATCAGAATAGTTTGTAAGGCTTATTGTTTTGGACTCACATTCTAATCTACTTGCTGAAAATGCATTCAAGTGCAGGTATTGGCATCTAATCTGAATGTCAAAGGCAATAGAGCTTGAGATTCTATGAACTTACAATGACACTTGAACAGGCCCAGGAAAATTTTTGTTCATGTTAACCCTCCTTATATTGTATTGTGTGTTGCACAGTGCAGTAAACTTAAACAACAGTACACATAGTATTAGTATTATTATAGTGCAGTAAATTTTAATTTGTACAAACATTTAATGTGAATAATATATTATTCATTGTACACCTATACCCCAAAAACCTTTGCTGAAAGAACTTTATTTTAAAACTTGTTTAACTGTTACCAACCACCTGCTGATAATAGTTTTCAAGTTTGCTTATGGAAAGTCATCACTGCATGACTGAGGTGTTATTATATCGTTGTTAATAGGGTATGGTACATACAACAGTTTTGTGACACATATTTTTCATGGTGAAAAGAGTACATGGCAACTAGCCTTTAACATTGTCTAGTAGGTGATCGAAATGGTAACTCTACAAGGTATACCCTTGAAAGTCACAAGGCGTACCACACATTTCGCACTGTATCTGGTATTTTTTCTTTCTTGTATTTGGTGTTTTCATTAAACATTTCTTAGTATACTGTCACAGATGGGATTCAACAATCAAATTATTTCCCCATTATAGAAGTACAGGTACATGGTTGGTTCTGGGTGATCCAGTTTGTACTTCGTGCTCTCTGAAAAGAATCCAACCTCCAACCCCCCTTCTCCCGTGTTTCTTCCCCATCATACTCCTCTCAGGAAATCATACTTTGTTCCATTCAAAGTAAATTGATTCTGTAAACCTCATTTAACGTGCTTTTATTCTTTGGCATCTTTATTTGTCCAGCATTTCTTTGTTCCCCAGAATTGATAGTCGCAAGGGTAATAAAAAGCTAGCCTATAAAACAGGATTGACTATTTGAATGGTGCTGGTCAGGGAAGCAAACAGTATAAAATGATTACACCATGCTAACAGATCAAACAAATGACAAAAAATATGTTACTTGGTAAACACAGGCGAGAGCTTATACACCAAAGGGCAGTTTAGGCAATTACATCATCATCTTCGCTATGTCTATTTTATGTGTGGACAAAGTGCCTTTACGACACGGCTAGATTTGTTGACTCAATAATCTTGTTCTGATAACGGGGGATAATTTAAGTAATATTTCTCCTTCAGTGGTTAAAAATTAAAAGAGGACACAAGGTAGTCCATCATTTTAAGTGACTGCTAGCAGACTTAATAGGAAAAAAGAAAATAAAATCAATGGAAAGTCTGGCAAGGTGGTATGGGAATGATTACCCATTATGCAAATGAGGCATGTAATTGGAGTAAGGTTGAAAGATGAATTTGTGACATTTTGTGTTATTGAAGAGGCTTGTTATCAAATTGCACTTTTTGATATAAGGTTTGCAGAAATGTGCTCCACTTGAAAGAGATGTTCCACAATTTTTAGACGTAGTTTAGAAATGACACTTGAGGACAAGACTGTACATCTCCACAAATTTCTAAGTTGTCAGGCTGAAGGCCTGGTTACCCATAACTGATGATGATAATAATTGGAGCACGGTTTTCATAAAAGTAACTAGAAGTGACACATTTTGATGGAATGAAAGAGAATATGCATCCTGTAAATGCCAGAACTTTTAATTTACCTGATGAAATCAAATTCTGTGAAGAAAAATGAATCACAGATAGTTTGTTGATTAAAGTAAATAGCCTAAATTAATGGCAGGTGTGATTCTTTCATTCATAAATATCAGCTTGAAGCCATAGCATTAAACCATCACATTAAGAAACAGTCAATACTTCAAAACCTGCTCACAAGTACATTCCGTTTGCCTAGAGAACATATTTTTAAGGTTGCGTAATGCTGGTAACTATAAAAGGCAAAAACAATGCTTTTCCGGTTACTCTCCCCCTGTCTCTTCACCCCCTGCCTCTCCACCCCCTGCCTCTCTACCCCCTGCCTCTCCACCCCCTGCCCAGGACAATTCTCACTCAGGTCAATTCCAAGTTTTTGGTGGGGGAAGCTGTCATAGAACTTATTAAATGTCATGAGTGCAAATTGTCTAGGGGAAAATTGACCGGTGAAAATTGTCAGGGGGACGTTGACTGAGATAAAATTGTCAGGGTGGCATTACTGTCTGGTCAGGAGAACATTGATTTATGCCTTGCTTTCCCTGTATGTTCCAGACCATCATAAAACATACTTGCTGGAGATTTAAATTAGATTTTGGTGACATTTCATGATACAGTGGGGCTGACTTCTTGTCCCATTGGTTTTGCTGTTTTTTTTGTGAAGGTTCCCTATTCCCATTGATTCTCTGTATAATGTTGCAGTTACAGGAACCAGAATGCTCCCTCATTTAAAGAGGTTCATCACCTACAAACTAGTGTCAAGTAATCAATGTAAAGTAGTACACATTCTGAACTGCATTTTACCAAAGCAGATATATGCATTTTAGTTTTAAAAGAGCTTTTAAAAAGCAGTACTACATAACATTAGTCCTTGAAGTAGAAGTTGTACAGGGTGACTTTTTGACTGTATGTGCACAGACTGGTTCTCTTTGTTATCTGTTACAATCAAGTGGTGAGATGTCATTGACAACTCATGAAATAGAGGGCAGTATGTCAGATTGTTGTATTAACATTTTGTGCTTAGTCAAAATATATGGTAGAAATTGCCCAAGGAGTATGAAGTCCTGGGGTGTGAATTTAATAAGTTGTGGGTCCGGACTTTGTTACTGATCTGTATGTTCACAAAAAAGCTTGTGTAAAAGCATTTCTTTCTGAAAGAACACAAGAAAGAGATGTCTGTATGTAGGTATTTTACACTGATACCTGAGTCATATTTTGTAGATTTAATTTTAAAAAGTTAACAGTTCTTGATAGACTGTATGTATATCTTTAAGCCAGGGACTCCTGTTTTCTTCCTTTCTGGTTGGGTGGGGTTGAGGTATAAGGGTTTCCATCTCAATGGTATAGCATGGAAGTTTGAATATGGAATGTAAGCAGTGATGCTGTTTATAGGGGTTATACACCTATGTGTTGCTATCTCACTTTGCTCTGATGTCTCTATATTCTGACATTTACATGAAGGCCTTTGTTAGGATGTGGTAGGTTCTTCTCAACCCGTTTCTTAACACTGACCTCAATCTAACTTGTCGTAGTAGTCGAGGCATTGGAACAGAGAGCAGTCCCCGTTTAAGATGAAAAATTGACCTCTCTATACATGAAACAGTGTGATTGAGCTGTGACCATAGGCATAAGAAGTGGGGGGCAGTCAAAAATGTAGTGGGGTGGAAATCCCTTGCTTATTCCCTCTGTCTGAAATGACAAAATTTGCAGTTTTCCTTAAAATCTGCCCAATATATTACACCAAATGCACCTAAAGGCCTTCAAGTGTTCGAAAATTTTCCAAAGGGGAGGGGGTTTCCCTGTTCTTGAGACCCCTCCCCCAGGATGGTGGTCTAAACCACCATTCAGCTCCCTCTCCCAAGCAAGAACAGCTACCTATGTCTATGGCTGTATCTGGAAAAGAAGATACAATCAGAAGGTACTAAATTTGTAGCCAGCTATATAACTTACTCAGCTATTTTTTAAGTTGCTCATTTGTAACTAAATTTCTTGTACAGTTTATGTATACTCACTGTGGCATCTTTTGTTTCATTACAGATACCAATGAAAACATGCACCTGGACCAACAGCACAAAGATGGAGAGATGAGTCATTCTGATACTTCATCAGAAGTTAACATTTGTGGCAACTGTCAAGGAGAGTTCATTGGTACCTCTCAATTTCTCCAGCATAAGGTGACCTGCAACAAAAAGCAAGTTGTTGTCATCATGAATGAGGAGCAAAAACAACAGCAAGAAACCCAAATAGAGGATATTGAAACCCCAATCATGGACACTGTGTCAAAGATCACACCACCCCCAGAGGAAATCAAGGATCAGAAAGTTGAGGTTCCTTCATTACCTCAACCAATAGATTTCTCTACTGCTCAACCACTTGGGAACAGAGAGAACATCAACACACTCAAAGAACTACCAGAGAAAAAGAACCTTCCATTGTCAAGCTATGAGGGACATGTTTCCCCCAATCAGCAGACCCCCAGTGACATACCTAGCCATACTAATGTTGTAAAACGCAATGGTGTGAAGTCATTCTCTTCTAGTGTGGCAGTGATCCAAGAGCAGCTATACACCTTGCACCAACAACACCTGCAACAGATGCAGATCATCTTGCAAATCCAGGAAAAGATCCAAGCTCTGGTTGCAGAGTCCTTTCATCAGGGGGTGACATCCCTAGTCAAGGAAACCAAAGAGACGATAGCAGACCACTTAACAACTGTCAAACCTCCTGTTGTGTCTACAGAGGCAAGCAACCAGGTACCAAGAACATCTCTGTCTCACCCGATTATGCCGTCTTCTCTTGAATTGCTGCAGACCCAAGTGAGGCAAACAAGTCTTCCATTCCCAGCTTTTCCCCTACCCCCACCTCATCCACCATTTGACTTGTTTCCTCAACCACAGCCAGGTCTTCAGCCTGCATCAAGTCCACTTCAAGTTCCCTCCCCCTTGCCATATCCAGGAGGACTGCTCTCTCATCGAAAAGGAAAGCCACCAAATGTGTCTGTGTTCGACCCTAAATTTACAGATGATGCATTCTTCCGTCACAAATGTCACTTTTGCCACAAAGTCTTTGGAAGTGACAGTGCACTGCAAATCCATATAAGATCTCACACAGGAGAAAGGCCATTTAAGTGTAACATTTGTGGCAATCGTTTCTCAACCAAAGGAAATTTAAAGGTTCACTTTCAAAGGCATCAGGCTCAATATCCCAATGTTGAAATGGACATCACACCATATCCTCCCTCTCCACCCCTCCATGACCAGCCACTTCAGCCTCCAACTATTGACCAAATCCCCATGCCAAGCATTCCAATTGAAAGCAGTAAAGTTCATGCTGGTGACTCAACCCTCCAAAGTCAAGAGAAGGAAGTAGCCAACCCTCAGAACAGCAATGTTACTGGTGAGATCAATAATAATGAAAAGGTATCCAGCAATTTGAGGGAGGTTCAAGGCAATGATACCTCCAGCAAAACAGACATTTCAGAAGATGATGTTGATGTTGGTGGGAGACCAAGTAGTGCACCATCCAAGGTGCTCACTTCCTCCTTCTCACCTATTGACAATGAACCACCTACCTCAAATAGTATGACAGAAACGAAGATTACAGAGTATCATAATCATGGAGTTCCAATCTCATCATCCTCCTCTGTGGTGCCAGTGACTGGAGGAGATGGAGTCAAAACATCAGAAACTTCCAAACTCCAGCATCTTGTCGAGAGTATTGAACAGAAGATTACTGAACCTAACCAGTGTGTTATCTGTCATCGGGTTCTCAGTTGTAAAAATGCTCTACAGTTGCACTACCGCATTCACACTGGGGAAAGGCCCTTCAAGTGCAAAATTTGTGGCCGGACATTTACGACCAAAGGTAACCTGAAGACTCATTATGGTGTACATCGGGCTAAACCATCTTTTCCTCCTGCCTTTCACGAGTGTCCTATTTGCCAGAAAAACTTTTCAAATCCAATGGTCCTTCAACAACATCTTAAGCTTCATGCTGCTGAGGACATGATGATGCACTCTTCTTTTGACAGTGAGAGTTACTTTAGAGAAGAGACCCAACAAGAAAAAAGACCTGATAACCTCATGGAGTCCCTCAGGGCTCGTTTCAACTACATGAAGGATACAGCTGCAAACAGCGAGGGGGAGAAGCAGGATTTAACTCGGCCTCTCTCAGAACCAGATGATGTAAATCCTAAAAGGCAGAAGATGACAAGTTCTGATGCTAATGGTGTGGTAGATGAGAGTGGGAGGTTGAACAAAAATATGCCATTCCAGCTAGGTTTGCTGCCCACCAAGCCAGGAAATTTACCAAATGGGGACAAAGAGAATTCTGAAGGAAGTGACAATTTTCCAACATCCCCCAACCCAGAGGAGCAGAATTTGATGATGGATGAAAGTAGTAATGGTGAAGGAGCTCTAGACCTTACTCCTAAGGTGTCAGCATCATCTCCAGACTCTGTTCGCAGCAATCCTCAGTATTTAAATTCTGGGTCTGAGTACTCCAACATGATGAAAGCTGAAGGGTTTGAATCAGGAACCAGCTCTCCAGATCCAGATATGGATCCCAAACTTTATGGGGGTGGCGAGATACATCCCTTGTTCGATTCTGGCATCCCATCATTTTTAATGGGGCGTCACAAAAGTAGATCAAACACCACCTGCTACTTTTGTGGAAAGACATTTGCCTGTGCTAGTGCTCTAAATATTCATTACAGAAGCCATACCAAAGAACGTCCCTTCAAGTGTGATGTGTGTTGCAAAGGCTTTTCAACAAGAGGAAATTTAAAACAGCATATGCTTACTCATAAAATAAGAGACATGCCATCACAGCTCCTGGGCATGAACTCCCCCATGATGTCTGGAATGGTTAACAAGAGTGAGAGTACCAGTCCTGTTTCCAATCATTCCCAGGAGACAAATGAAGAACCACCAGCAAGCAAGAGACCATCTAACCGCCACCAGTGCTCTGTTTGTGAGAAGCAGTTTCAGTCAGACAGTGCCCTTCAGATTCATGTGAGGACTCATACCGGTGAGAAGCCCTACAAGTGTCACATTTGTAGCCGTGCATTTACAACCAAAGGCAACATGAAGGTGCATCTTGGAACCCACATGTGGAATGGAGGTTCTCGGAGGGGCAGAAGAATCACTATGGATCCACCTATGCTGATGAATCCCAAAGATGGTGACCTATACCGTAATGATTTTTTTGGCTTTAGGCCAGGATTTGATTATCCTTTCTTTCACTATCCACCACCTCACCCATTGCTGAATGGTTTCAATCCCCTTAGTAAACCAAATGAGATATCTGTCATCCAGAATCCTCACAGCTTAGGGGGACAGTATCCTCCATCATCAGAATCCTCTCTTATGAAAAATGGACAATCAGTTGCAGAGGCTACCTCAAACTCTAGCTACTCTCACATACAATCATCTGCTGGCTCCGGCTCTGGACGGTCAAGTCCAGAGAAGAAACAGTACTCTCCATTACCTGAAGGAGAACGAGCTTCTGCATCTATTCCTCCATCATCTCAATCATCTGCCTCACTTAACTACCTCCATCTCCCCAGGACGTCAGCTGGATCAGACTCCACCGACCAGATTAGCCCTGACAGGACATCATACAGACCAGCAGTATCTGAGAACAATAGAAATGGTAATGGCTTGTTGTATCCTCCCAGCTCAAAACCAACCATGACAAAAATCAGTCCTGTATCAAGTGAGTCGCCTTCCCTCAACTACCTCCATTTGGTGCAACCGGGAGATCCTAAAACTAGTCGATACAACACCGACAGATCATCTATTTACCTCTCAGGTGGGTCAGATCCTAGACTGATGTCACCATCTAGCAAGGAAGATGGTGATGACATGCACGATAATGATGGTGCTGAGGAAGACTCTTTGATCAGTGCATCCAGAATGGTGGACCAACTGCAGGCCCAAAGAGTGTAGTTGCTGAAGGTAAAGACAGCATGTAAAGCTAAGCTAGGAAACCAAAGAATTGAGATATGTAGTTATTATTTATTTTGTTGTTGTGATCTCTTGGGGTATACCTACAGCTGCTTTGTCCTGTCATGCTATGTTCTAGTTACCCTATGTTTCACCTTTGTGCTTCCAATCAGTAAGGAGCTGCTGGAAGTACTGAGCTTGCTCCTACAAAAAATGCTTCCTGCATTGTTCTTCCTACAAAGCTGGAAGGTCAAGCTAAAAAAAATAAAAAAAAAATAAAAGAGAGAGTGAGAGATTTCTCTTGCTTTGCATTTCCCCTTAGAAAAGCAGGACAATTTCTAGAGGGTAAACTTGAGTTTATCAGCTTGATTTGAAAATTGCAGGGTTTCTTTGTCAAAAGTTTTCAAAAGTGCTCAAACTCCTTGTATTTGGGGCAAATTTATTGTATGCATCAGTCAATTTAGGTAAGAAGTTTTTTAAATTATTTGTCTGGAGAAAAATTGAAGCTTCACATGTTTGCATCACTAATGTTTAAAGTCATTTTGATTGCTGGGTAATTCTTTTGTTCCCCATTACTTTGTTCATTTATGACTTTTTGTTTCAAAATGAATTCGTTACATGGCAAGTTACTCTTCTCTCGTGCTTCTGATGCCACCAGGCAAACTGTGGGACAAAGATCAGGCCCTTTTGGGATATCTCTGAACGCATTGAGTCACTAATGTAATTGCCCTATTTACCCAATTGTTACTTTCTGTAGAGATATATAAAGTAAGCAAGCCAAAAACGCGGCCATTGACACCATGAACGACAAAAAATGAAGTCAAACATGCAGATGATTTGAAATTGGTCAATTTGTTTGAATTATAATGACGATTTCCTTTGAGTTTGGAAATAGGTTGATATATTAAAACAGTGTCATAGTTTATTTCAAGTAATAGCTACTTTTTGTTTGATCTGGGATGGTATTAACACATTTGCCAAAACCAATCAAAATTCTTCTTTATTTTCATGTAGGTAATTGCCCCGAGCTATTCTTTATGAAATAAAGCCGTTGGAATAAGTCGGAGATTTAATGACTTTTAAAAAGTTATTTTGTCTAAAGACGTGTCTCGTACCTTCTGGCAAACATTAAATCATTTATTAGTTTCAAAGACTGTAGAATTAGAGTGAATATGATTTGAACACAGATGTTCAACTTAACAAAAGTTTTGCTAAGCCTTTTCACATTACTTTGAATTTTTAATGGTAGCTGCATGAGGTTGACCATTAACAGTTAATGTGTACAATTACAAATAGCCTACTCAAACTAAAAGTAAAGAAGCCTTAAATTGACATTAAGTTACAAAAATCAGACAAGGAAGCTAGTATTCAGTATACATTTCTTTACACTGGTATCACAGTTTCAAAGATGACTTGTCTACTTAAAAAACAAAAACTTACTTTGATACTTATGTTTTGTAATATATTCATATATTCTCCCCTCTGCTGGTTTTAATTGGTTCAGCAGTGTTTTTGCTCTTGAATGGAGAGCCATACATGGTGCAAGGTCCTTAGGGTGTACAAACTCAACCAGCATCGTTTGCATTCTATTTACTCATTGAAATCAGCAAAAACAAAAAGTCAGCAGTGAGCCTTCAAAACAATATGCTGACACTCAAATCAACATTTTATAGCCTAAAGTGGAGGTTTCAGTTTAGTCACTCCATCAATGATGTTTTTAGTATTCTACTGGTAGCTACCGCATGTTGAGAGCCCTTCATCAGTCAGCTGTACATCATTACAACAAATAATTGTGATCTTTCTCCTGTGATTTTTTGGGGGCTCATTGAATTTTTTGTTTTATTTTCTTTCATCAGTTTTCAGTTACCTTGTTTATTTAAGTTCTAAATTCAGTGTGCTACCAAGTTCCTTTGGGCTGTCCAGATTTTCTATGCATAAAAAGCCAGTATGTAACCAAGTTGTACTTTAACATTTTCATTTTTTTTTTTTGAGGTTTGTTGAAAAGTTTTTCAAGTGATTCAATCAGACACCACCACAGCTGATTTTTGTTGGTAGAAAAACAAAAGCTTTAGGACCAAATTTCTTTCAGTTCATTTTTATTTTTAATCTGTAAATAGTCATATTAGAGGAGGGTAGATTTTTGCTTATCAAAATATTTATCCATTTTGGTTACAGAATATCTTTTATGCTGTATTGAAAGTCCTCCATATAAATTTGAAGATTTATGTCATAGCAAATGTGTTGCTTTCAAATAAACAATTGTTGACTATTCATGAACCAAATATTCCTTCTGTGCAAACAAAATGTTCTTTCAGGCTCTAGTGTTGATACACGATACTTATATTTCTTTGATGAAAACACTTGTGTGGAGGAGATTATGACAAGAAGTGGATGCTATTTGGGGTGTACTATCCACATTGATTTATTTCAAGTATCTGTACATAACATTTGTAATTTTGCTTTTTTGTACCAAATGAGAAAATGTTAAGTATGACAAGGATGGTCAAATGAAAAGCTACAGTTATATTCAGCTTCGTATGTTCAAGAAAAAAACCGCAAGGTGTGCAGGTCTCTTTTTCTTTTGGTAACTTACTTAAATATCGCTTGTACATAGCTCTACCTTTCTCTGTAGATGTTGTATATTATTTGTGTGTATATTGTTATGTACATGCTTTAGCTCACCATTGTGCTGGAGGGAGGGCTAGTTTCATAGCAAGGAGTGGGCCCATAGAGGGGCATACATGAGGTAAGGCCTAGATTTACATGTGCACTACATTTCACTACAGTAAGCTCAGTTTGTACTCACCATATTTTTCCTACTTCAAAATTTGAATACTTAGAATTTAATTTGACATCCCTCCAGAGAAAGCCACCTCCCTAGAGAAAGCAGTGGTCAAAAAAATTGGTCTATATTTGTCTTTCCACTCACAGTAAGTTAAAGCCAGTTTTTTTACCAGGCATTTTTCTGGCTATCCATGAACTTTTGTGGTTTAATTATCACCACTCTCATTTGAGTCTGTATGAGGGTTGTAAAAGGTTGGAGAAATATTGGAAGTTAGGTTTTTATTGACACTGGAGTTTCCCTAAATGTGGAGAGGTGTCACGGATAGTGAGAATGAACAATATCCATGATCAAGTTGTCTGCTGATTTAATGCATTTTGGGGGATAATCCTTTATATCTTAATCCAGTGCAAAATCAATGAGACAGGAACAAGAATAATAGGAAAATAGATGAGAAGATAAGGAAAAAGGAAAATATGATCAGAGATGCCCATGCAGATTTGTATCCCTTGCAAGGTGGTAAGAAAATGCACCATGTATTTGTCCATGGTATGTTACATTCAGTCTGTTTGAGAGTCTTTGAATGCTTTGTAGAGCAGAAATTATGTTAATGGCTGTCCCAGTTTCTGAGTCTAGTTGGGATGAAAGAAGGAGGAAAAATTTAAAAAACTTCAGCTACATTAGCTATATAGAAAACCAAGACTGTAATATGTGCAAACAGCTTATAAAGGTTCTTAGTTATGATACTTTATTCTCCACAAATTCTCCAACCATCTGAAGTGCATGGATTTAATTTTTTTAAATTTTTTTTTTTTGTAATATGAACAAATTATACCTTTTCATCCCCTTTATCCCTCTTTGGTTACTTTTATTATGAGAAGAAAGTTGGACATTCCAGTAGAGATACTTGTGTAGCAACACCATTACTTTCATTTAACTTTAGTCTGATAGGCATGTTTTACCCAGGTTGTCTTTGGTTTGAGTTATGTCTTCAAATGTTTTCAGTAGCTGTGTGTGATCTCTCCTAGTACATTTAGTATTCCTGAGCATAAGGAGTTACCAGGGTAACAGGATGTAAAGTGTGCTTTCCTTTTTGTTTTATCCTTCATCACTTTTAATGCAAACAGTACAAGGTTGTGTTTGGTTTATTGAATCCTTTGTAGGCTTCATTGTGTAGATTGTGATTCATCCAAGTTGTATATCATTATGTAGATCTATAAATATTCATATGTATTAATTAACCAACTTCATTAGCATATGGGTGTGTAAACTGGATAAAGACTTTGAACATATGGTGCCGAAGGATTACAAAGTTGATGTTCAGATTTTAACATAGAATTTGTGTAGTGTCTGGGTCAGTTTTCTGTGAAATCTTGTATATTTTTGTCCTCCATGGAGAATAGTTTATGGAATAAATATGCACTCACATCTTAAGTTTGTTTCCTATGTTTTTCTGTTTTCCTAACAAGCATATGTTTTGACTTCATTTATAAAGTCAACTATCTACTTGCATTTCTGTTGTGATGTAAATAATTTAAAAATTTTAAATTTCTGTTTGTGTCATATTGGTGCAGCATAAACTGTTTCCTTTTAAGTTACAGTGCTAGGTGATTCCATTGACAGTGTTAATTAATGGTCTATGGGCATAGAAATGTTTCATATGTCTGTTTGATGCCAACAAAAAAAAAAGAAAATTATCAGAACTAGGAACAATTCACATCAAATATTGACCTTTCTAGAACAAATAATGTTTAACCATAACTATATTCAAATTTGTAATCATAGAGGGGGGCATAACCAGATGTTTTCTATGTGACCCTTCTTTTTAGTATTATTCCAAAGATGTAAGGTGGATAGTTGGAAATTGTTTACATTCTTGGAAGTATCAGCTGTGTTCTATGGCAAATTTTAACATCACACCATTGGTATTTTGTATGGAAATTAACATAAAGACAACAAAGGGATCACATTGTGCAATACTTAACATCAGTTCATGCTAAAATTTTCTCAGAAATGGCCTAACCTTGAAGAGGTGTATCATGAGAAGGCTAAAATTTATTAAAATAATTTCAACAGAATTCAGATTTGCTAAATACCTACACACTTTTATGTAATCAACTTTATTTAGAAATGAGACTGTCTCAATTCATTTTCTTAATACACACTCAAAAAAATTAGGATGAAGACATTTTGAGTCCTCTAGCTACCACATTAAAGTGATATATTTAAATTAGGTAACATACTTAGGAAAATGAAAGCATAAGACTCATTGGTTAAAGTAATATACAAAACCACCCGAAAGGATGACTGCATATTACTTCCAGACCCAAGCCTAAAGTGATCTCAATCAGTGGCGTTGCTAGACTTTTCAAAGTGGGGGGAGGGAGAAGCAGTCTGCCAGAGGGGCACACTAAAATGAAGGACTAGGCATTTTAGTGACGTGCAGCGCTCCCCTGTACGCGTTAGATTCCAGGGGCTCACTCTAGGGCTCTTAAGTTGGTGGAGTCCAGGGAAAACACTCCATTGGGGATCCAGGGGTTGTGGCCCATGCTGGGCTCGGATATTTATAAAAATGTGACCTTTCGAACGAAGCATTTGACTAGATCTCCAAAATGTCATTGCAGTGCACTTAAACAGGCCACAAAAACCACAATTTGACCATTGTATTAGCCAGGAATTTTCAAAAGAGGGAGCACAAGGTTTGATTGATAACTGTCCTGGGGAGGGGTGTCCCCTTCCCCTTTGGAAAATTTTTGCTTAAAACTGGAAGAGGGCTGAGATGCAAATGGTGCTATATTTGACACATTTTGAAGCATTTCCTTCTTTTTGCTTTGACTTTTTTCACACATATCGGCTAATGGGTGTAGCACGCCTGTTGCCCTCCTGCCTGGATCCACCACTGGTGTTAGCCTTACTTTCACTAACGATATAATGATGGGAGGGTGTGAATGGGGTCAGATGGTCAATTATGTTAATGTTTGCACTGAGCTTAAAAATAAATCCACTCATACTGCCCAGGAGTTAATGTTGAGACAACTTCCTTCCAGGTATGCCACTGAAGGGAAGCTTTCAAAATGGAGTAATCAAGGTACATCTGATGGCTGCAGATCTGGGGCTGTGCAGTTCAGTGGGCTCTGGGTGCCTCAAAATTATAATTATGACTAATACATATTTTTACATTTTCTTCAGCAATAAATGGAAAAGGGTGGGTAGCTCCTGCTGATACTATCCCTGGTGTACATGAAGTGGCCAGAAAATTCTGGTTTGTTGCATCTACGAAAATTTTGTGCAAGTCCTTTTACTCCTTTCGGAAGTATCACCACTATGATCCCCAGTGTGGTGCCTGTGTGCACCTCTGCGAGGATAAAAGAGAGCAAAGATTTGCCATGCAAATTTGAAGGCACCAGTTTCTAAAACAAAAAGATGTTAGCCTATGAGAGTACAGCTATTAAATTATCCTCATATTTTTGGAAACATATTGAAAAAGGCAATGGAAATTGCAATCTTTTAGTTTTCATGAGATCATACTGATAAATAATCGATGTGGGAATTGTTTTGAAGGGAGGACTCAAGGCTGCAAAAGTCTCATAGCTTTTGAAAATAAAGGTTTAATGAATAGCTTAATTTGACATCTACACCTCATCCTCTCATGTTCAATTGATGCAGATGAAGTACAGTCACACTTTCTGTCTGTCTCAACTTGGAGTCAACATTTGAGTCACTGAAGCAGCATCGTGTCAAATTATTTTTCACTCTTGTGAATTGTTGATTGATACAATCACAATGGTCACAATCAAAAGTTTTTTGGCTTCCATGGAATGCAAGTGGCTAGCATACATGTACTATGAGTGGTTGATGCAGTACCACATTGGCAAGGACTAAATGGACTAGACCCACACAGGAATGGGAGGGGGCAGGTGTGTGACCAGCTTGTCAAACGGAGATTATAGTTTTCTGCAGTCTAGATCAGTGGTTCTCAAACTTTTTTAGACTATCTCCCCTTTAACCATCTTGAACTGTCCCAATGCCCCCTTCCCCCTCCCCTTGTCCTATACCATTCATAGGCAGACGCTCAAAAATATTTTCCAAGTTAACTTTATAATCCAAAAGTGGAAAAATTTGGACCTAGGGGGGTGGAGTTTATAAATTTCTAATGCCATTTTTGGGGAATTTGAGGTCACAAAATTTATTTTGGGGAAGAAGAGGGGGAGGGTGGGGATGGGAAGAATAAGCGAAGGTGAACAGATCCTCTGGATGCCTTGTTGTGCCCTACATCGCTGCAGTGATGTGTCATAATCCCCAGGGACCCCCAAATTAGTGCCAATGGCCCCTATTCCCTGTGGCCTCTGTAGAGCCAACTTGAGACTTCCTTAACGCCTCCCAGGGGCGGAAGGGACCACTTTGAGAGCCACTGGTCTAGATGCTTAGGTGTTAACAAGAGCAATATTTATGAAATACATTTTATCCGAAGGTTTGATCATGCAGAACTCTACATTCAATAAGGAGTGGGGTGTCATCTGCCTCTCAACCCCTTCTGGTGATATGCTAAAAGGGGTATAAAAATATTCATTTCAGGCCCAAAACAGTCCATTACACAGCACTGGCACTTCATTATCAGGACTATTTAGTCATGTCATGACTGTTTGTCAATATGAGAAAAAATTCACTGGAGACATTACCTGAGGAAAGCCTTCCAATACACCCATGACATACTGCTGTAACTTCAATGGTACAACCCTCAGTTTGTTCCTCATGCAAACCAGGATATTTGTTTCAATTCTTTTTGGACAGGGTTTAGAGAAATTTGGCTATCCCTAGAAAGTTTACAAGCTCAAGTCCCTGGTTGTCTGCAATTTGCTGTATTTGTTTGTTACAGGTAGAACAGGGTTGAGCATAGGTACAGTACCCTCCATCACATGAATTCATAAGAGTGTAGGGCCAGTATTTGTATGACTTGACTCAATATGAAAGTTACTACTTCAATGACTGTGACTAGAAACAAAATCTTCCTATTTATCTACTAAGGAAACACCATGCTGTCTCCATCTAAAATTGACTTATTTTCGAGAAAGTTTGAAACCATTTCGAACAATACTCTATGTGCACTAAAATAGGTAAAGGAATAATGCCTCAAGCTGTCATAACTTCCAGAATTTGACCGAGAAATATCATTCTACTTTTCTGTGAATGTGAAGTACTTTCATCTACTGACTGCTCTGAACATTCAATAGAGACGCAAATGAATGGACAGATTTAAAGTCCAACCTAGTATAGATAAAACCTGCAATAATTTTCTTAAGGACTTTCCGACCTCCTCTGCCTCCATTCATACAGCCTTATCACGGGAATCCTGGAAATGCTACTTTATGCCTTGGTCTCCAGAAGAGAGTAAACCACACCACCTATCTCTGTACCACTCTTCTTTTGTAGGTTTTTACAGAATGATCTTACTATTGCAGATTACTCCTGGGAGTCTGGTGTGGTCTGACACAAAATACATGCTCAATTGCAGCCTTTTCTTACTGATTAATTTCAGTTGCAATCCATCCTTTAAATGCAGGAGAATGTATGATAAACAGGGCTGGAAAAAATGTTTATTTCCTGGGAAAAGTCACATTGTCCATAATACAGTATGTATTTTCATGTACACAAATGGTAAATTTCCCTCCAATTGCCAAAATTTCCCTCTAAATTCCCAAATTTCCTGGGAAAGAGCCTCCCAGCTTTTCCCACCCATGATGATAAATACTGTAAACAATGCTGTTGGCTCTGGCAAATGCAGGTCAAATACCTATGAAATGAAATATGTTTATGTGTAAACTCTGTGACACACAATACTCCAAAACAGAAAAAGTTCAGAGTACCACATTTCCTAAAGTTTTCAACCACACACATGTCTATGTGATTCCTTTTCAAAAGGGCACAACCAGTCACCCCAAACTTATTTTGAAATGGCAGCTAAATCTCACAAATATCCTCTTATCTCTTCAAGTATCTTAATGATATTTCAAAACACAAATATTGCATATTCAAGGTAAACCAAAGTGGTGGTACTCTGCAAGAATTTCACAATTCAGTGAGAAACATTGTCACACAATTCTCAAGAGCCATTCATGAAATAGGATACCTGTTTAAAGTAATCCAAATTGGGGTGACTGCATGTTCCCTTCAATGTATAATCTTTGTTGCAAGTTTCCTTAGATGAAATTACTGTACTGGATATGTTAACTTTCCTACAATAGAAAGTTTACATGCAAACTGAGATGTCTCCATCGGTGAGAGTATGCACTCTTTTCATGTAAAGAAGGCTTGATCATTGTAAAAGACCACCAAGAAATAAAGACAAAACTACACATTATTTTAACATTAGAGGTAGTGCTCATGTTACATAAATTAAACAGTGCTCAGAATACAATAAATTAATAACCATATACACATACATATCTACCTAGCTGCTTTTTAGAACTGCAAAAATGTACATCCATTGACTATAGGGAGCAAAGCTCCACGAACTATTGGGCATAAATAATCATTGAATGACTGCAAACTCACTTTGTTTGGAGGCGACTTAACATCTCTCATTTAATAGGCCACCTTGAGGGCCTGTCCTGAAAAATTGTCTTCGTGAGATCCAAATTGGCCTGTATCTGTCGTGATTTGCCCTATAAATAAAACATCTGAGCGTCACTGTGTGGTTTACTTGCATATGAAGTGACTTTTCGGACACTTCTGTGGACGTCGTTAAAACTAATTCATCAAAAGTCAGGGTGAACGGATAAAGGAACAAATGGAAATGGAGGGCCTACCAAGGGGGTCCAGGCAAGGAAAAGGAGGTATTTCTGCACATGAAATATGGACACTCCTTTTTCTCCTCCAAATGAATGGGAAAGAATATCAAGGAATAGCTAAATCAACTTTGAAGGCCCCAAATACCAATTAAAGAGTATCACGATATTTGACATAAATGTAGCATCCCCAAGTATAAGTGAGAGGCCAGATGGTTGGATGCAGCTTCACATATACATATCAAAGGGATAATTTTATTAATATTCATATAACTGTCAGGAATGAAATTGGAAAATGATGCTGTTACGAACATGACGAGAGGTGAAACTGTTGCTCTTCACACTCAGGTTTGTTGGCAGACAATTCCAGGAGGAACTGCCAATTCTGATTCTTTAGTCCCTCTGATACTTTTAATTAAACTCTCTTTGATACCTTTAAATGTTGTATAATAGCAGACGTTAAAGAGAAACAAGGAGAAAAGGCCCCTTCATGAATATTTAATTAGTGACCAGAGGTGGCAGGGCAATAAACGAATGTCAATATTAGAGGCGTCATCTTGTGAACACTTTGTAAAGGCTTTCACTTTTGACATACGATTCTTTTAGAAGGTTGGACAGATTGTAACCTTTGATTTAGAAACGAAGCTTAAGGCAAGCTTCTTCAGAAGGCCACAATTAGACTACCTTTGCAATCTTTACAGTGCATTCACACAATTTAAAACAAACACACTGAAAACACCATTCATTAGGAATGAAGGTTTTAGCATTAAGTCATGACATGGTATGACAGTATAGCATGAAAATACCTTAAATTATGAATATTGCAACATCCTAAAAACAAGTTTAAAACAACAAAAGAAAAGTAACAGCAATAATGCAGAAATATTTGAAAATAATGACAAAAATACTGCAACATTAGAAAGCCACTTGCTTTTTGATTGAAGGAAACACGATTCCTTAAGAGTTCTTTGAACAACCTTAGCACAAAAGGTTAGGAAACTATTACAATGAAAGGTAAAGGTAGCATGTAAACAAGTTATTTAACTACTAACTAACAAAAATTGCCACTGTCATTAATTAACAACACAAATTTCTTAACAAGTTGTCAACTATTCTTTATGAAAAGGAATAAAAAAAAATTTAATGAAGCATACATAATTCCTGCAAATAACCCCACTCTACTCATACAAAAAGTGTTTGACACTACAATTAGATCTAGACATAATTAACAATGCCATGCAATCCAAAAACTAAGCATTTGATCATTTACTGCTGACTATACTAGTTACAGAAAATAAATACCCCCACCACTTACTCATCCTCTCCTCCTACATTCAAATTTAAACAAAATGAAGGCAATCATGTTGGTACTTGCTACTATCAAGTTTCCCACAATTCCACTGCCGACAAAAAGTACAGTACACAAAAAGTTTG
This sequence comes from Holothuria glaberrima, assembly GCA_009936505.3. NCBI lineage: Eukaryota > Metazoa > Echinodermata > Holothuroidea > Aspidochirotida > Holothuriidae > Holothuria > Holothuria glaberrima. The sequence continues at coordinate 1,855,622 of WURT03000026.1, forward strand.
TCTCCCCGTCAGTTTTTAAACTGAAATAACCTGTACACTTTAAAGACTATAGACGGTATACTGAAGCATTTTGCTAACATTTTTCACATAATGATCTATTACTTGCATTTGACAAGGTATGATTGATGATTGCAATTGACATTTAGAAGCGAATAGCACAATAATAAATGTCAAATGCAATGTCGTTAATGCAGGAATGACTGCACTAGTACTTGGAACAGAATCCTTCAGTTAAAAATCATTTTTCTGTCCAATTAGGTATTAATGTGTTCATAACACTTGTAAATGGAGTTGAACGAACTTTGTAGCATGGCTGAAGAACTTCAAGACCTGGCTATCACTGAACAGTCATCTAACAGTTAGGATGGAAGATTGATTAATGGCAGATGTATCAAAACTGGTTCAAAATATTTTCCAAAATTTGGTCAGAGTGTTGCTAGGTACTACAAAGCGAGATGTCCCTAAACTTGTGAGGGACCTTTATATGAAACCAATTATCACTTATGTGCAGGCTTAACCTGTATGACAAGAAGTGGATACCGTTTCGCCTTTAAAAAGTGCTACAATCATGATCTGTCTCTACTTGCTAACCTATATAAACCAGTAATACTTAAGATGGCTAATCTCATGTAGGTACATTCCTGGGCTTTGTGTGTTCTGCAGTAATGTTGTAACACAACAATGAAAGGAACTAACCAGTCTTGATGACACAAAGTCACACAGCTATCAATGTTCTGCAAACTGTACAAGTCACTGGCAACAGGTATGCCATTAGGCTATATTTGCAGCCAAACATACATGTAAATTTGGCCTTATTCAAACATTTAAGACTGGTCCTTTCGGCATGAAAAGTACTCATCTGGCTATAAAAATTCCTTCCCTGATATAATGTAGGTATAGCAGATCTTGAAATTGACCCTAGGTTTTGCAAAGTTGGCTCTAAAGGGCTAATTTAATCTGGTAGCCCTGAATGGCAAGATACTCCATTGTTCCCCTTTTAGGGAGCAAAAAGAAAAGCTTGTAGTGTGGAATTTTACCTGGTAAGAGTAAATATGGCTTAACTTTATGCACTTAGTGGTCCACAAACACTGGCCTCATATACTTGAACTATACCTCCTCACTTCAGGATTTTACAAGTCAATAACATCCACTTTACTTTAAAGTCATACCTAACCTTGTACTCACAATTTTGTACTCATATTCAATACCACAGTAAAATACTTGAATCCTAAGCATGGGGGATGGAAAAAAAATGAAGCCTCATGAGGAAGGAAGTTCAATATAACACAAAAATAAATAAAAAGAAAATAAAAAAAAAAATCAATAAATAAATACAAAAAAAAGAGAATATCTAGGACAGTTTATATTGCAGTACTGTATGTATCATGCCTCCCCCAAATTCACAGAAACAAAGCTTAGCTTTTTATCAAGTGGAAATATTAATTTGCACACTTAACTTTTTTTTTACACTTTACTTATTTTGAAAATGATACCACCAGCAAGAATTTCATTATAAGGCAGACTATTTCCCCAATTTTTTTCTCGGCATAAACTCTCTCAAATGTCTACCATGATAAACCATCTAGATACCAGTCAACAATTATTTACAAGCCACTATTAAACATTACATACTCCACATAACTGACACAGATGGGACAATAACCTTTAATGCTTTAGACCAGTGGTTCTCAAACTTTTTTAGTCTACCAACCCCTTTCACCATTTTGAACTGTCCCAGTGCACCCCCCCCCCCGAAATAAATCCAAACCCAAAAGAAATTGGACCTAGAGAGAGGAGTTATTAAATTTTAATGCCATTTTTGAATAATTTTGGGTTACAAAACTAATTTTGGAGAGGGAGAGGAGAGGTAAAGATGGGGTGGGAGAGGGAAGGATTGGGTGGAGGGAGAAAACAGCTGAGGGGAAGAACTAGTGTAGGGGAGCAGACCCCCTGAATGCCTTATTGTGCCCTTCATCTCTGAAAGTGATATGTTGTAATCACCAAGGACCCCCAAATCAGTGCCAACGCCATTCCCCGATACTCTGAGCACCCCCTGAGACTTCCCAATGCCTCTGGGGGGGGGGGCGGAACCACTTTGAGAACCACTGCTTTAGCCTATTTCTCTGCTGTATTAATTGCATTCATGCACAAATGAAATCACTGAATGACACACAGAAGTAGGAGGATAGTAGCATGAAACAAATTGACTTCCCCAGAGTTGAATTTCTCCCTCCTTTACCCTTACCTCTCACGGATAATCACAATAATTACGTTTGCTATGTCTGTACTCTCCTTCACTCCCCGCTACTTTATTTTGCATTAGCATAATTTGAGCAAAATACCTGTGCAGTCATACCATTGTGCTCAACCAACCCTTGACCCACCCTGACCTCTTTTATATTAACTCTTTAAAAAGACTAGTTACCATACACCATAACATGCCCAACAAATACAGCCTACAACTTTCATGCACCTTATAGCCAAGCAACGTTGTAAATAATATTAATCATATCCACCTGCTGCTGCTAACATGTTACATCTTGTTCAAGAACAGTTACATCTTTAACCATTTATACATTTTATACAAAAATATCTATTGATACCAGCTAAACCTAGACCAATGATGCTGAACAAAAATGCACTTATTCCTTTTATCAGTTGTTGAATCAAAAAATTTGGCATTACAGAGAATGCCCCTTGTAATTTTCATAAATTTATCACAACAATGCAAAATGTAAAAAAGAAGAAAAAAAAAAAAAGAAAAAGAAGAATAAATAAAAAAACGTAAAACTGCCTTTCAATTAATGCACACATATACTGGAATGAATCACAATGGTCGACAGACCATTCATTTAAATTAGATGAAACTGCCAACAAGCAAAATTATTAAAAAATTTCTTAAATTACAAACTGGTTAACAAGGTAAGTTAGATTACACAAGCACATCAAAGGTGGCACACCTTAATGAGCCCAATCAAGATAGACATATGTCCAATAGAACTCTTTTTGGTTAGAGCCCTACCCCTGAGACAAAACAGAGCAAACTTACAAACAACATTTGAAAGAGAAAAAGCTCCACAAAATACAGCATTCATAATACTGATTGGGACAAAAAAAAAACACACCGTGAACACAAATCAAGGTTTTATATAGGCTATCCTTTCAATCATCCATAGATGCCTTTCACTAATAATTGGGAGAGAAAGGATGGCCCCCACCCCCCAAAAAAAACAATAATAAGTATACAAAATAAATAAAAAACGTTGACTTCCCTTGCCTTCAGTGTCATAGTTAGAGTATTCAATACCCAGTGCATTCCTTGAATACAGAGAAACCATCCATCTTTCATTATTACAGAACAAAGTGCCCCCCCCCCCCCCCCCCCTTCATCCCTCAGCTACATCTCTGATTGCCTTTGAAACATACCTCTAGGTGAACAATGCATTGATTAAATTTCACATTACATCAATCAGGTATTTGGTGAACCATCAATGTATGGTGTAGTTTATGTTATGGAATGTAAAATTATCTAGAACGAGATCTGACAGAGATCTGCAGTGAAGTCCTGCGTGACTTATCTTTACCACGTCCTTTTCACAAATTTACATTACGTTTTAAGACCATGTTTAACTTCCTTCCTAATCTTAAACACAGTGAGCAAAAGAAACATCACAAATGTGGCATTCTTTCTGCAATGGACCTGCTCACATTTCTATTGGGCAGCTGCATATACCCTGTCATCAACAGGCTAATACTTCACTTAAAAATTCCAGAAGGCATCTATATTAATTGCACACAAGTCCTCTTCTCCTCAAGTTGGCCATGAAACCTTCGGTAGTCACCATTCATCCCCCAAACTATGATATCCCCTCTGTGACAGATGAATTATTTGTATACATTGTTTAGAATAACTCCATTAAGACAACTCCGGAGAGGATCCACTTTATCTGTATAAAAGTATATGGTGGCAGTATTTAAATATCAAGATAACCAACAGAACACAATGGTGGACACAAATTTGAAGGTTCTTACTATGATATAATATATCCCTCCCTTTCATAATTTCCAGGGCTAAGATTTTTTGTTTTTCCTTAAAAGGCAGGACTACAAGCTCAAGAAGCTTTCAGGTACAAGAAACCATCTTAAAACAGTACACCCCTGATGTTATCAGCAAGTGCTTCAAAAACTATGGTCCACATTCACAACCTTTTTGTTTAAAGACCCAAATTTCTATCCTTGTCGTCTTGGAAACTCTCCATGGAGGGAGGACATGGACATGGGAAATGTGACAACACCAAATGAATCAGTTGGTACGTGGCATACTCAAAAAATTGCTAGCAAATTCTTCCAGTCTGGCACTTCCCAAACCTTGTATGTTGCACTGTTTCATTTTTCTCCTTTTTTATATCCTCTGGAATAATTTGGTAGCCCTAAAATGGTGGTGACCCACGACTAGAATAACATGGTTCTCAAACATGCATACTTATGAGTGAAAAGAAAAGTGCACTTTACTTGTAAGACATATTGGACCCATTTCTCTACTATAGTAATTCATGCACTTATGCATCTGTCATGAGCCTTTCATGTGTATTTTAAAACATAGGTTATCTACAATGTGGCCATTAAATTTTTTGAGGGGATGCCCCCACCCCTGATTCATGTAGTGTACAGGGGATATTTTGTGGTTCACATATTAGATCTTTACAAATGAACATCTTTCAAAAAATTCAGTGACATATTCAATATGTTAATGTAAATTCTTCAAAGGAAAGTGGCAAATTTAAGAAAGCAATGAATGTTAATAATTTAAAAAACAGAATGGAAAATTGCAAAATGAAAGTGTCATTAGTCTTGAAATCTAGGGATGGAAACTGGTACTTTGAATGAAAGAGATGATATCTTGATTAAAAATCAAGATTTAATTATTATTATTATTTTTACTATTGCTAACAATAAAAGGAAAATGCTTCATGCAAGAGAACCTATTCAATAAGGCAGGTTACTTTCTTGAATTTAGTCAACTTTTTGTAGTTTGCTATGTTTAGTCCCTTTTTCACAACTAATACAGAGATTTCAATACAATTTTGTTGAAAAAGTTGGAAAAAGTAGGGATATTTGCCTGGGTAATGCTGACTGAATGCTTTTGGTAGAGAGAGAACCTTTGGATGTTCTTGGATACACCTAAATTTTTACTGGTTCAGACATCTTATGTGAACCACTTCAGTTTTTCATATTTCTTTCAAGGAGTGTTTACAGAGGAATCAGACACAGGCACACAACAAGGGTAGCTACTGTGTGGAAGAAGTGGTCATGACGTGCACAGTAAAGAAACTATGATCAGTATGATGGTTATCTTTTATTATGTGTGGCAAATGTTTCAATATACCACCTACTGGCATTTCTAAAAAAATGAATACAATCAGAGAGCATTAAGGAAATTAGAGTAAAAGTCAAGGACAATTTTGGTAGCATTTGCATAATACTTCTGTGACAGAGCAGGGAGGTCAGAGGGGCAGAGAATGGAATGGTGGGGTGCTCTATATTGTTTTAGATTCACCCACCTGTCAGTGTGTGTGATAACTGTTTCCCCATCCCCAAAATATCCCTACAAAAATGTACCATGCATTTTCTAATACATTTCTTTCACATATTATGATTTACGGAAAAGGTGGGGCTCATTATTCAGTGTCAAGGAGACTGAAGTGTAAACCTGCAAGAGCAAAAGGCAAAAAGTCTTGTTGACAGGGAGTCTGGGGATCCTCTTTGACACTTTTAGATCCAAATACCTTGCATCTATGAAGATATTAGTACACAAGTTGACATTGTTTACATGAAATAGTATATCATGGTCAGTATGATCACAGTGATAAAAGTATGATAATACTTTGTTTGAAATGACCATGATGGAAAGTCTGAGGTCCTCTCTGAAGAATATTTTACCAGAATATTTTTTTAGATGGAATTTCCTGGCATATGCTAATCAAGCTAGATATGCTCAAAGAAGCATTTTTTTATCAGTTTGCAGTATTATAAATTATTTTACAGTTTCAGGTAACTACTCTGCAATTTTGTGACAAGCTACCTGATTATTATGATCAAATCAGCTCATCAGATTGGACTCTAGTATTCCAGGCATTGTCATCTACCCCCATTTGTATTTTCTTTTTAATTCACCTCAAGGTATTGCAAATTCCTGTTTGACATGGAACTTGCTAAAAACTAATCACTGACTTAAGAGAAGTGCCACCATAGGTTGGTGCAAAGCATTTAGAACAATTTTAGGTAAAAATACCTCCTAGATTGCTTAAAATGATCCTTCTACTTGGGGATGACTGCTGTTTAAGCATTTTTCAAACTAGTCCTCAAAAACATTTTCATTAACTGATTTTAACTAAAACATTGCTAACATTAGCAAATAAGTAATAGCAAATTTAAAAGATAAAGAATGTACCAATAGTCAATTTGAGTCAGTCAGGGTGGGGGGGGGGGCATTTACCCCCTGACTATATGAAAGCTTCCACAACTGTTATAAATGCTTTCTTTTAAACCTAAGGATGGCTAAATCCTTCTCTTTCTACATCCAGTTTATGCTTACATTCTATAGCTGGAAGGATGAACCCACAAACAAATGCCATGACCTATTACCTTTATTCCTTCATGAGAGATTTTGTTTACCAGGTTAGAAGTCTGTTTACAAGGTCTCAGATGTGATTGCATCAGGTTTAGGAGAAACATGTAAGACACTTACAGATTTTGAAGACTTATATTGAGCAGCCCATATTTTCTCTAGTTTTCAACCCTAGGAGACCTGCTACAGACACAAGGTAATTCAAATTTGGTACCACTAGTGCTGCAACTCTTCGTCCACTATTTTTCATGGTTCTCAGAAATTGTAGGTATTACATTTTCAACGGGGAAATTTTGCTGATCTCCTAGAGTGCAAATGACTGTATTACTGACCATAAGATAATAATCATTTGAATAATGTTTATTATCACTTCACTTCCTCTACCCTTTTGAGAGATATCTGAAAGCCAGGTTGACATAAATGTCAAAACTGAGAAAAACCCTTCCACCAATGAAAGAGAAAGAATGTGGGTGAGGTTAGTGTAGAAATGATATATGCAACACCAACTAAGTGGCCTACCTATCACCTAGGTTATTTCTGACATCATGACACTTCTTCTGTAGTTTGTTCCAAAGTTCCATTGACCCCTCTCGCCAAAGGGTCGGCATCCACTTTCAAGAGCTATAATACCAACCATATCAAAATATTAGCACAAACATTAGCATTGAATGACTATTAATACACAGATGGTTCACAGCACCATTCTAAAGAAGAAAACCTTAAACAAAAATGAATTCATTGGACAAGCAAATTTTGGGTAGATCTGACTATCTGTTCCCCATAACTTTTGTCTTCAAGTTTATGCTTTTTGCCCCCTTTTTTATCAAGATTGTGTTTACAATACCGGTTGTTATATGGAGCCAGTGAACATACAGACACATTAACCTTGAATGTGTTGCACAAGTATTTATGACTAAGATGAAATATAGAATACTCATTTCCAAAACTAAGAAAACTGTATCCTACATGAATGACCCTGGAACTCAAAGCTTATGAACACATTTTAGGGGCAGAGGGTGTACATGTTAATTCAGACACCTGTGAAATGTCATGTGTAAAGAATGTTTCTGTTTCATATTTTCTACAAGAGCACTGGAATGCAGATGAAGAACAACTTTAGTTACAATCATCTAGCTACAAAAGAAGCCCTTAAACATAATGACCATTTGTCATCATCGCAAGATGGAAAAAGTTCACATCATGAGAAATCAGCTTATCCACAAACATTGAATAAATACTTGTAAACACACTCATAGCTAAATAGGAGATAAATTCTTCAATTCCTCACATATTTACTACTGTCTCATACTCTACAAAAACACAAATACCTATCCAAAGTCAATATGCAATAATTTAAATGCATCATGCATTTTTTTCCATTTTTACACTCATGTTATGTTCTCCTGTGGTGATACAGCCCACTCCTTTTGACTAATTTGAATTTTCAGTTTTGGCATGAACAATTTTCAAATCTTAGAGTATTATATTATGGAAAATTTTGTCCTTCAAAAGGTATTAGGCCAGTATGACCTCACTGTTAACTGTACAAATGCTTGCAGAGAGTTTCTAGAGCACAGTTAACAGGGGAAAGAGAACAAGTTCTTATGTACAATTCTGAGGGCATTTACATCTCTGCTGAGAATGACTTTAGTTTAAGCATGTCACATCACTCAGATGGGTCTTTGGAGACACATTTCTTTATGTTTTACAGATTACAACATCATTACAGACTTGCCAACCTCAAAAATGGCAAACCTCGAGGTTCTTGCAGGAAAACTTGGAAATCACATCTCAAATTTGGAGATTTTAAACAAGTTTCATAGGTTACTATGGAAAGTGTTTTCTAAACTATGAATATTTTTGATTGATTTTGTGTTCACCCTCTTAATAAAGTAAAGAATTATTAGTTGCCTCAAAGCCATATCTGACACTTTCATGTGAGACAATGCCCAGAACCATGAGACTCACGATACAACTGTGAGGTGGCAAGTCTGTCATTACAATAATCACAAGTCCAAATGATCATTATCTGGACAAGTAGTTCTGGGGAACACATATCTGTTCTTCCACACTGATGGTTACTTAGTCTGTTAATACTTAAGAAAACAGGACATTGTCATTTTGCTAATTTTACCTTGATGTCTTTGGTATGGGTAAGAATGTGATTCTGAAGGGACTCTCGCCGACCAAAAGCCTTCTCACAAATGTCGCACTTGTATTTCTTGATCCCTAGGTGAATGATCTCATGACGCTGCATACTGTTACGCTGAGCAAAGGTTTTGCTGCAGAATCGGCACGAAAAAGGCCGCTCCCCTGTATGAGTGCGTTCATGCTGAAGTCGGTAGGAGTTTCTTTCAAACGTCTTTTCACAGTACTGACACTTGTGTCTCTTGTCCTTTTGGTGATGTTTCATGTGTTTCTGATAGTTGTCTTCCTGAACAAAGCTTCTCTTACAGACCCCACAACGGTAAAGCTTTTCCTCCGCATGGACTGACATATGAGTCTGCAAGTCCATGCGATCACCAAAGGACTGGTTGCAGCGTGGGCACACAAACACCTTAAGGTCATGTAGATGCTCTTGGTGAGTTCTCAAAAGATGGAAATTATTGAAGGTCTTACTGCAATATACACAAGCATACACATCTTGTTCTCCTAATGCTGATTCCCCATGTGTCTGAGCCAATGGTTCTGGGGAGAGTTCAGAAGGAGCTGGGAACTCTCCTTCAAAGACACTTGTGGGATACTCTGCATTGTTTCCACTGTTTAAAGTCTCCTCAGGATGATGATATTCTACTTTGCTATGATTTTTCCTCTGATGCTCTAAAAACTGAAGTTTTGACACAAATGCCATATCACAGATTCCACATAAGTGTTGGTTTCCTTTGGTGTGTTTACGTTTGTGGATTTGCCATGAGGTACGCTGTGTGAAAGTCATAAAACAAACATTGCACCGAAAAAGTTTGAGGGTAGGTTTGTCCAATGGGTTAGTCTTTGGTTTTTTTGATATGTTCTTCTTACCTGTACACGCCCCTGAAATGTCCATTTGATTAGTCTTTACTCTGTCTCCTTTGCCAAAAGCAGGCCGTGGTAATGATGGATCAAAACAGCTTCCATGATATTTTTTGGCATGTTTTACAAGACTACATGTGTGACGGAATGCTTTCATACAGTATAAGCAGAGGTAAGGCTTTTCTGGAGGACTTATTTCTCTCTCCTCCTCCACGGCTGACGGCTCGATGGATGATGGACGGACAGACTGTCGCTCTGCTTTATTCATTTTCTGAGCTTCTTTAGCTTCTTGGAGAAAGGAATGTAAAATGCTGCCCCCCTCTGTGGTAGGTGGAGCTGGGCTGTATGACTGCTCCTCCATCATACTGTGTTGACTTTCATGCTCTAGTAGGACAGTTTTCATGGAGAATGCCTTCCCGCAGTACCTGCATCTGAACCTACCATCACTTTCATGCACTCTCTTGTGCATTTGTAACACCCTGCTACTACCAAACATCTTACCACACTGATAGCATTTATGCCTTCTTCCAACTGATGATTTAACTGGACGTTGAGATGGCAACGACTTGACTCCTTTGTAGGTGGGTACACTTTTTGTTTGCTTCTTACTAGGAATGATTGACATCTCTTTGGCATCGTTAATATTTTCAACTCCTGAAACAGAACTTGTCAGGTTTAGAGGTTCTTCCTGAAACACCTCATTGCTGATATTATGAGAACCTCCATCCTTTTCAACTGGTGAAGAAACTGCTGTACCTGCATAAATGAGCTCCCCATTACAACTGGAACAGTCATGGGGCTGACCTCCAAAATGGTGTAGCTCATGTTTCCGCAAGCATGTTTTCAGAGTATAAGACCTATCACAAACAGAGCATCTGTAGGGTTTTTCTCCAGTATGCACACGTTCATGTTCATCTAGGATGTACTTCCTTGTGAAAGCCTTGTCGCAGTACCCACATTTGTGGGGTTTCACTCCCAGATGAAGCTTCTCGTGGCGATGTTTACTACTCCTCTGTGTGAACTTACGATCACAATACTGGCACACCCATGGTTCTTTACGATTCTTAGGTGACTTTGTTTTGGACTTTCCAACTGATCGAACAGCCTGCTTCTTCTCTTTCTTACTCACTGAACCACTTATGGCGGCATGGTCCTGCTCAGCATACGTAACTTCTCTGCTGGTGTTGAGGTAACCCTCATTATCATACACATGACTAGAATCATCTCTCCCATCTTGATCCATGTTCATAGAATCATCACCATCATACCTGGTGTTTCTTCCATGTGATCCATCTGTTGCCATAACTAGTTGCCTCTCATTTAATTCATCACACGTGAGTCCCTCATCTGGATCAATCATGTCAATAAAATCTTCCTCCTCATCATTGTAGCTGACCTCGAGAGCCTGGTGAACCGTCTCAACTGACATCGAGGAGGTCATGTCAGATTTAGAACCCATGGTGATGACAATTACTGTTTAAATTAAAAAAGGAACTTTGGTAACACTCTAGTTGACTTTTCGCTGAGAAAACTATAAGGAAATGGTTTTTGTTACAATTCATGTTACCTTATTTCTGGAAACTCATCAAAAAATGTTTTGTTTACAAAAAAAAAGGTCAAAAGGTTGACATTTTTGCAGGGTGTAAATAAGGTACCTGTACGTATTACTTTTCTATCTTGGTTTAAAATTTGAGGTACTGTAAATGGATAACCAATTGTGAAAACTATGCCTGTTGTTTAAGGCGTTATAAGTATGTTAAAGGCAAGACTTGTGAGTTAAGGTGTTAGGGTATGTTGTCATTGTAAATTGTGTGAGCCAAGTGGCCTGCACCTACAATGTTATTTTATGGATTCAAAGGGCCAGACATACCATTTCATAAGTTTGGGCTGCCTAGAGACATGCTAGACAGGGCCATACAGACCGTCCACTGTACCACAGACCCTTAGCTGTCTGCTTTTGTTAGAGTATTGTTCCAGTGTTTGTATGTATATATACAGAAAGTATGTATCTTCCAGAAACATTGCCAGACCCTCACAAAAAAATTATAATTAATTGAACACAAAAGAGTGTTTCTAGCAGTCTTAGCCTTAGCTCATATTTATTCACAGGCTGAAAAGACCCCTGACACACACAATGTACTCCATAAAGTCAAACTGTTCTATAAGACTGCTACATTTTGTAGGTAAAATACTACTACTCTCCATTTATAAATTTCTCTTCTGAACTGTGTGCACTTAGTAGTACTTGCCCTTTAGTCTATTACTGTGAGTGAAGAGGGTTCTTTGAAAAGAAACAGCATTGAAAATGTCAAAATTTTTATTATAAAACTAAACAATTGGATACTAATGTTATCACTGTAGGAAGGGTTGTGGACTTATGATTTCTATCATGGTAGAGTCACTAAAAGAGTATCACCAGTGAGTGATGACTCTAAGCTAGAGTCAACTATTCCACTCAAGCCTGGTGTGAATCATGAATGGCTCTTCTTCTTTAATCCAGAGTCTCTTTGATTTAAAATTTTAATTAGTGTAGGCAAAAAAACCATGAACCAAGATAAACATTACAATATTTAGATTGCTTTTTCTTTTCAAGGTCCTCTCATCCCTTTAAATTTCCAGGCCATGTTACTATGAAAGGATGGGATGGACCTTGCTAAACACATCAACATCAGAGGCCACAAGGTCAAACTGAAACATGATACCATCAAACATCAGTACATGCAGGATGATCTAGTTGTGACAACCATCAAGGAAATTGAACAAAGCCGAGGGGACTTTTTCAATCAGGTTGCACCCCACTATACAGTGTCAGGATAAACTGGACACTGTGGATACAACACTCAATTCTACCATACACCACTCTCCATCACAATTACATGAGAGAACACAAGATGGGATTACTCTTCATTACACAGAAGGATTCCAAGGGGAAGATCTCTACGAGATATCTCCTGTCTTGCCCTCTACAAATCACCGAGCATCAATACTTATTTATTGTGTTAGCTGAACTTACAACTTTCCATTGTATAGTACAGGCTGAGATTGAATGAAGTGTATGAAGCAGGTACGCTGCAGTTAATTCATATTTATTTTCTTGTGAGGAGGATCCTACAGGCTTCAACTGTCTTGCCTTGGTAAGGGGTTCTTAGGGAATTTGTACAACTGTACGCCTTAACGAATTGTGATTAAGGCATAAAAGCCTACTAGTTTACACACGTGTAACCTTCTTTTCTGCTTACGTAACTTGTGAGTTAAGCAAGATCAATTTTATTTAACTTGCTGGTTAGAATTCTCAATACTTTTGTCTTGATAGATAGAGTCACATCGGCCATATACGCCAAAGGAGAAACTTTAATTTGATATCTTACATTCTGACTTGTTAGTCAAATAATTGCACACCTGTGTATTATTTTCTTTAACTTGATAGTTGAGATTGAAACAGTCAAAAACTGACTTGATGGTCAGTGCTTTTTTGAACTGTTTATTATGAAAGAATCCCTGGATTTTGAGGCCCTTCATTATACTGAAGAAGTGGCTTAACATTCTAACAGTTCACATGATTCTGGCAATCCCTCTCTGCAGCAAAACAAGTTCCAATTTCGTAAGATGACTTCTTTTATGGAAGGAAATAGCAAATGCAGCCTCATAAAACATATACCTGAAGGTGGGGACTGCTCTCTATATTCACACTACTCCATGGTCAGTGTTAGGATAAGGATAAAGTTAGAGTTATGTCAGCTGAGAGTATTAAAGACTTTGCGAGTGTTTCCGAACATATAGACCTCAAAACAAAGAGGTATTAGATTGATATTAATCCTCCCCCTAGCCAACCCAATTTCACTTTTCCTCCCTGAAAAGGTACAGTTTGGATCATGTACAGTACTCTTTCTCAATCTCTAAAGTTTTGCTAAGCACACAATATCAACTGTTCAATGTTGTTCCACAGAAGCCATATGCTTTTTTTCAGGCTATTTCTCACTGCAGGCAAAAGCCTGAAACTACTCTCAAAATGAGTTACAACCCCAATATGTCACAAGAATTAACAATAAATGCTCAAACAGCATTGCAAACCAAACAACAACTGAAACTAGAAAAGCACCTGAAGAAAACTCCAACAGATGTTTACCAGGGCAAGATACTGTGAGTTCATGGATATCCTCACTGTTTTGTGTTATTGAATGAAATGTTTAAAATTTTTACAGAATACAATTAATGGCTTGTTTCCAGGTTGCACTGAAATGTAATGAAAACAGCAAAGTCCTACACTTGAACAACTGGCATAACCTGCTGGCTTACACTAGTATGGTAAATCAGAATTTCTATTAAAGCTTCATAAAATAAAGATGGACAGTAATATCACACATTTTAAATATTTTCTAAAAGTGCCGATGAAATGATATGTAACCTTTTAAAAAGATTGACTTAGATCACATCTGTTCACCTTTCATTCCATATAGGCTTAAAACACTGTATGTCCTCTACTAGACATAGTATTTGTCCGATGAGTAATCAGACTCAATCGTTTGGAACAGAGAAAAACTTGTAGATTGCTTTCCAAATTTTGAGGATGTGGTAGCTGTTATGCTTTCTTAAACAGACATCCTTCACACACAAATAGCAGCAAAAGCATAACCATGCATATGGCTTGAACAATTTGAAAATAGTACTGATAATTGTCACAACTGACCACATAAACTTAAGCCCTGACCAGTCCAGGACTGTTTATATTGATTGCCACAAAAGAAATATGAAACAGTTCCATCTTAAAAGAAATTGTAGGTGTGGTCATGTAAGAGAGCAGCTTACAATGCTGTTTCCTAACTGAGATAAAAAAAAAAAAAAAATGGAAGGTTCTAGAAATCGACCGCATGACCAGTAACCAAGAAAAACAATGTTTCCTTGGGTGCTTCAACCTCTTAGCCTAGTTTTTGTGTCCCCAAACTGGCCTCATCTCCTTAAGGGTAGACCAATTATCCAGATAAAGTCACTATTTTTGGAATATTTCTACGTAATCACAGAAACTGAAACTTCACAAAACATCAGGTATGAATCCTCAAGGTGTTTCAAATAATTCTTGGCAATTTTTAATGCTAAGAATGAGATTGAAGAGGATCAAAGAATTGGACAATTATTTTAATGCTCTTATAGGTTAAGTATTTTACCAATAAACAAAGTTTTAAGTAGAATGATACAGCTATCATGGACAATCTTCAGCCTCCTGGTGGATCAGTTTAGGCAATGTTTGTTGGAACAAGGGTGGACAGAAATAAGCCCCATCTTTGTTTTGTAAACAAAATTTTTTCTATTTCTGACAGGAAGTGCTTGTATGTAACTCATTATTTCTGTTGTAGAAGATAATTGAGATGTTTTATACCGTGAGTTTATCATAGTTATCAGTCTACTTTAACTATTTTGTTCAACCACAACATTTTAAGATGAATGCACTTTACCAGCAGGCCACAAAATTTACGACGGCCATCGCGGCCATGGCTGACGTAAATTTTTTTTGGCCTCCTACAGCTGTTTTCCTTAAACTTATCAAGGCCACTTTTGGCCGGGGATCAATGTATCAGTTAAGACCCTCAGTATTCTACTAAATAACGAGCTCACTTCCTTCATCATTCTTTTCACACAAGCATTCACAATGCAGGATGCAGCATATGGAAACCAATATTTTTTCACTTTCAAAATGGTTCTGGTGATATTCAATTCGCATGCTGTATGAACCGATGGTTTATATCCCCTGTGTACAGACTAACTATTTCTGCTATATTTTGTGTATTTTTTCGCTCAATTAGGCTTCGTTGCACAAACAACCTACACAGTCTAACGGCAAACACTGTTTAGCTACGCAGATCATTAGCGATAATCATTGCTTCAAAAGCTCATCATCAAATCAGATTCCCACACAAATCATATCCGCTGATACAGCTCTCCCCGCAGTTTTCTGCCACACTTGCGATACTTCAATTTACGTACGTTTGTTCTTACGTATGTACGTACATCCTCTTTATGGTAGAACAACTTTTAACTATACTGTGCTATTGTTAGGCTTATGCTTAGGCCTGTCTGCATTGAATCTGTGCATTGTAAGTGCACTGAGTTGCCTTGTCTACGCAATTGTACGTCGTAGCGAACTGCGTCTTGGCTCAAAATTCTTATTTCAGGTGTATTGCTTTTTGGCCTTGGATGAGAGAGTTTTGGCCTACGATTGAACTAAAAAATTGTTGGTTACGAAGGCCATGTTTGGCCTTGGACTAGGAAAACGAATTTTGTGGCCTGACCATGCCATAAATGGTTGACATGTAAGCTACTACCATTTCACTGCACTAAACACACGACTTGGGAGAGATCTGCAGACAATCTGTGTGTTTCTGCCCTCTATCCCTAAACAAACAGCCACACACATGAAGTAGAACATTTTCACTTTTCAATACAAAGTTTACTAGAGTGTTTCCATTCTTCAAGTGTAGGGCTGGTTTGAGGAACATTTTAAGTTGTCCTTCATGCAATCATATCTCCAAGTATGAGGGGGTAGTCGTTAATACTTTTTGTGGGTTTGATTAGAAACTCAAATGATCTACAAAATGCCAATTCATTCATACTTCAGAATAGCACCACAAAGAAATGCAAGTTGAACACTGTTGAATTCTCAGCTATGTTTTAAACTGGCTCAGAAGAGTAAAGGATGACCATATGGGGTTTTTATAACTTCGTAGTGCTGCAATTTGTCATCATTCGAAAAGCCTGATGCAGTGGTTTCGGTCATCTCAAGCAACTTTTGGTAGCCTTGGAAAAGTTTTAAATATCAGTTCTGATATTACAAATGAATCATTTATGTAGTCAAGATACTCTCTTTGACCTACTGACCTTCTAGAAAGTTAGGAAGCTCTTAATTCCATCTTTTAGCCCAAATACAGGTGAAAGTACAAAACAGTGAGTGCAGGTGTATAAAGCTGTAAGCCAGAACATTACACAGTTATGACAATTATTTTGGCATTCAGGCAGTCCTTGCCACTTATTAATAATCACCTTTGAGACAGTCATGGTTAGCTAAAAACTTACCACTGTTTTTCAAAATGAACTACTGGTCACATTTTAGAGCACTGTTGACTTTTCTTCACTCTGCAAGAAATAAAAGTATAACTCTTCTTTATAATGCAACTTTACAAAACTGAAATACCCAATTGTAAAATTTATAAGAGGTAACATCTTTCACTCTTGAAATAAAGCCTAAGTTCAGCCTCTGAGGCTGATACAAGGGCCAAGGCCAGCTAATTGTTTAACAAATCTGATTTACAATACAACAGACCCAAAGCTTAACCATGTCAAATTATATAGTAGCCAGAGTATCTTGATGGGATGATGTATGTCAAACTTGTGGACTTCTGAACATTTGCAATGAAAAGCATGCTTTACAAGAATCTGTGTTTCTGCATGAGACCTTTGGGAAATTATAAGGTTGCATTTAATAGCTTGCATTGGACAGGTTTAGAGTAAATCCATGGGCAGGGGACACAAAGGCCAAGTATAACCCTGTGAGGCTACCATCTAGGCCTTAAAAACTGGGAGAGAGGCTGGGAGAAACTGGGAGAAATTGGCTTTAGACTGAGAATACACTGCCATCCATTAAATGGGGACATGGAATTGGGCTTTTAGGTATTGGAAAGGAGCATTAGTACACTCCCATATATCATTAGCCACTGAGGTATACCTCACAAAGAGAAGGTGAATCCCTCTAGAGTTCATCCATGATCAACATCCATGATGATGGGGAATCTTGTAAATGTACTGGGTATGAGGCTACATTAAGTTGCTGTACATGGTTCTCAATTCTACTGAGTGTATAATTCCCACCTTCCTTCTTCCAGACTTCAACTTTGGGGTTATTATTCTATCAGTCTTGTTCATGTAAACTTAACTGCAGATCGCATTCCCAGTGGTTCTAGTTTTTTCTATTTTTTCCCTTTTTTATCTAAAAGTGGCCTAGTCTAACGAGTACCGCATAAAAAGTCCTGTAGACCATGTTTGCACACTGTAGGTCTGAACATGTAGAGCAGGTACAGCAATTTGAAATAAGTATAAAAATCAAGTTTCACCAGCGGACCTGTAACCTCTAATACCATTGTTTCACAGTGCCTCACTATTTCTGACATTATCTAACAGCCAGATTTTCAAATTTTGCTGTTAAATAACATTTTTCAACAGATATTCAAATACTGACTAAACCCAGGGCTCTACACTAACACTTGCCCACTTGCCTGGGGCAAGTAAAAATTTTCCGGGGCAAGTAAAAATTTTCCAGGGCAAGCTCTCTCTTGTCCCAACTTGCCCGAATGAGCAAGTAGGCCTTGCAACCCCCTTTTCTCAAAATTTGAAGTGCAAAGAAAAGATATACATTTGCAAATTTAGAAGGGGGCCAACCCAGTCATGGCCTAGAGCCCCAAACTTGCAGAAGCTCTGTACCTAAATGTGTAAATTTAATCAACATAATTTACAATGACCATCAGTACAATCTTTCACTAACACACATTTTCAAATACATTGGTAATCTGAAGACAGACATTTTTTTCAATGTTAGAACATCGTAATATCTACATACTAGAGTAGCATAGCTACTGTCACTCAACCCTTCTGATGTTACTTACCTGTTCAGTTTTTAATTCATCTTGAACAC
>WURT03000026.1:1884383-1902949 GCA_009936505.3 Holothuria glaberrima
AAGAACATACAGGCTGTACCCATTGTAGAAAGGAATTGGAGTGCTGACATCAGCATAAGGCTCTATGCATCTAAAGCAGAACTATTGTAAATATAACACTACAGATATGGTCAATCTGATCATTCCAAGTCAGGTGCTTATCAATCATTATTCTTAATAGTATTTCACAAGACACATTTTGGAGAGTAGCAGCATTAACAACCACGGATAATTTACAGTCAATCATTTTTCAGAGAGTTCAGTTTTGCCTTGACCAGATTAACATAGCTTTGGTTTTACTTGTATTGATAACAATTCTAGTTTTTATGTACTGTGAGCTTTATTTCATGTTTTTTTCCAACTTCTAGTTCAGTTCAGCAATCAACATAGCATTGATATGGAATGTAGTGTTATCCACATGTATTGTACTGTATATGAGCAGGGCAGTGTCGTAGGCAAATATCCATGTTGTTAATGTGTCAAAGGTACACCTAGAAGAATGGTCCAAGGCTTATTTAGTTTTGATATTTTGGAGGGATATGGTACTGAAAAGGAAATGCACCCTCCCCAATTAGTAGCCTATACCTTGGTATTTTGATTTATGAATACTGTAGCTCTTTGAAATCTTGTGACAGCATTCAAATTTTCTACAGAATTGTTAAATTTATGCAAAATTACACCTTGCTCCATAAGTCTACCTTAAGTGTACCATATTTATGTACTGAACCATTGTGAAAGGTCCTTGTAATGGAAATAAGAGAAAATTTGTTATGTTTTAGTTTGTGTCAAAATACTGTAAAGTTTGTGCTAATGCCTCTTCCCTTTAATCTGTGAATGTTCTGAAGGAAATTGTATCATATTGCTACAGTATGTATAGCTCTCAGGATATTACCAGATGAAGTTCTTACAGTTTCAACCCCTAATGAACTTGCAGTAAGCAGCATGACATCATAACCTCACTTAAATCAACACTGCCTTAATGTTTTGGTTGAAATTTGTTCAACCAATTTCCTCCCTCATTATCTTGTTTGTAATTTTGTGAATACTTAAAGGTCGTGAGACATGGGACCAAAAAGAGCTGTTTCACTTGTCAGTTAAAGAATTAAGTCCTCCAATCAAAGATCTGTAGGAATTATTTCAATATCTTTTACTGTTCTCAAGATCTACGTCTTCAAAAAATGATGGTTTCTAAAGAAACTTACTGTCTATGCAAAAATAATGATGTGGAGTTTTGCACAGTGTTCAGATTTCTTTTGTTTACCCTATATAAATTATCTCTTAGTTACTGATCAGATAAACTACAGTTTGGTGAGTGATATCAATATTTCCGAAGAAAAAATTTTAGCTTTCATAATAAACCCCTCAGGGGATAACAATACTAACAGTGTCCTTGAATTTAAGGTTGAAAAAACAAAGTCTAACATGAGCCACATATGGTATGTCCATCTTTCGATGTCACATATTTGCATATTTAGCTCATGTTTATTCATGATACAAGTGTGCAATAGAAATTACCCTATAAAATGATCAATATTTGATGGATTTTAATAAAAATTGTGGCTATTTCCTTGGTATTAAGTGCCTTTTTCCATCAAATATCCAACTATGTAATTTTCATGTCACACGACCTTTAAGGGGACAAGGATTTAATATGAACTTTGCATTTGTCATGGGAAACTACTGTAAGAGTGTATTCCCACTTGAGCATTTGTAAGCAAGAGATCAGATCCAGATCTGACCCCGAGCAAGGGATCAATGTACCTGTGGGAATGCTCCTATTCCCCAGGTCAGATCTCGAGAGCTTGATTGCCTGTTCATGGAGGATAAAGCCTCATGCATGAAATGCAAAAAAAAAAAAAAAACAAAAAAAACAAACAAGTGGGAACA
Source organism: Holothuria glaberrima (assembly GCA_009936505.3). NCBI lineage: Eukaryota > Metazoa > Echinodermata > Holothuroidea > Aspidochirotida > Holothuriidae > Holothuria > Holothuria glaberrima. Next base: position 1,886,250 of record WURT03000026.1, read on the forward strand.
ACAAAAAGATCAAAGTGGTCATCATGTATGAGAAAACTATACAGTACACCTCCAGCTGCCATACACTATGTGCTCTTAATTACTGTACCCACCAGCCAAGTAGACTGTATAGTACATCAGACTGCAGGCAATTTTTACAGACATATGCATGTATTATTTGCAATATATTGATGACAAACCATGAATATTTCTGCTAGAAGCGGCTGTCACCTTAATTAAAAAGTATGCAGCTGACCAAGAATTTCTAGAAGAACAAGGTTTTCAGCTTAATTTATAGTGAATGAAAAAGCTTTTTAACCCTTTCCTGTGTTTGTAATGTTCCAGCAGTAGTAAGCACTGTATTGTATATACGAGGGTGGCCAGATTTTATGCATCGCAACATGGTGGAACAAAACAGGTGGAACAAAACATGCTAGAATGGAAAGTATCACGGTTGCCAGAGATTTAATCAGTTCATTTGTGTGACTTTTGTCTCATTAACAAATTGGGGTGTCAGACAAAAAGTGTCTGATTAACAATTTCTGCACAGGTTTGCATTTTAAAGTAAACATTTAGTGGAATATAAAGGATTTATCATCACAATTTCTGAATTTAAACCCTGTGGCAGTCTACAATATATCCCATTCCCATGCATAATTATTGAAATCATGCTTATTTTTTGGCAAATTCAGCTTATTAGATTCAATTTTTCCAAGAAATGCTTTCTTGACTACTGTGTCTCATCAACATTCATAGCCAACAATGGAGAATGTTGCGTACTCGCATTGGAAAATTGATCTGGCTATTTAAACCACTGATGCTAGCACAGAACTACTGTACTTGTGATATTTCTACTGTATCAATAACTACTTCCTCAGTGGCTCGATGTACTTATTTTTCAATTATCGGGCGAGTAAAGTAGTTTTACTGTAGATCGACTTTGGGGAGAGTAAACCACTGTCCTCTTAAAAGACATATTAGATGTGGTGACTGATTGTTGTCAAGTTGTATGAGGGTAAACTAGCAGAATGTTCCTGATCAGGTTGCCATAAAGCTACAGTAGAATCAAGGCAAAACATTCCAAATTGATGAAATATGCTAGGAATAATGCTGAAAAGTTCAATGTGCTAGATTTGTAGAAAATGGAAAGAATATGCTAAATCTAGCATAATAATGCTAAATCTGTCACCCTGTCACTGTACATTTAAGAACTAGGCTGTGTTAGTTGAAGCACAGTTTGTCCTTAGTCTACAGGTAAATGTCGTACAGTATCTTTTGCCACACAAACCTCTGTACTGTAAAAAAACATGACTTAAATCAATGATTCAACTTCCTGTCGTTTGCACTGGAGGAGGCAATCAAATCTTGTGCAGGGATTCAAATGGGAACACTCTTTGGTTGGTCACATTTACCACCTGATGGAACTTGGTTGGACCACCATCAGGGGATCAGGTGGGAACACATACATACATCCATGTGGGAACACCTACATGCATCCATGTCTGCTTCATGGTTAAAATAAATGATTTAAAAACAAAGAGAACAAAGGATTGTTCCTCAGTGTAAGGAGACAGCATTATTATTATTATACAAAACTTATAAAGCGCCACATCCAATAGATTCATTGCTTTATGGTGCTGTACAAAATAGAACATCAAAAAGGCACAAGAATAAAATATAAAAAGATAAAAGTATAAAAGATAAAATGCAATCCAAGTAAAAATGTAGATAGAAAAATAAATATATACATCAAAATCAATCAATTAGTAAACGGCAGCTCTAAAAAGATAAGTTTTTAAATATTTCTTGGATTGGGTTACATATGTAGCTTTTCTTATATTGGTGCGTAAATCATTCCACAAATGCAGCTGACGCATAGTCAAAACAACGATTACCGTACAAGTTTGTTCTTGTGACAGGCTTTGTGAGAAGTGACTTTTGTTCTGAGTGAAGACTTCTATTTGGTTTATACAATTTCAAAAGGTCAGAAAGGTAAACAGGAGCCAAACAATTCAAAGCCTTAAAGGTGTAAAGCAAAATTTTAAACATCGACCTTTGTTTAACAGGGAGCCAATGCAGATCAATTAAAACAGGTGATATGTGCTCAATTCTACGAGTGCGACTGATAACTTGTGCTGCACAGTTCTGCGCTCTCTGCAATCTATCAATGCTCTTATCTGGAAGCCCATACAGCAGTGCATTACAGTAATCAAGCTTAGAAATTACAAATGAATGAATTAAGGTCTTACACGCAGCATCCGATATGTAACGTCTCATTTTACCTATGTTGCGGATTTGAAAATAGCATGACTTGCATACAGTATTGAATTAATTTGACTTTCCATAGATAAATTTTTGTCAAAAAACACTCCTAAATTTTTCACAACAGAAACAGGAAAAACTTCATGAGAGCCTATCTTTAAATTAAAGTTGGGTGAAAAATCAGGCCTACCCCTTGGGCTGAAAAGTATAAGTTCATTTTATCTCTATTTAATTTAAGATGATTTAATTGCATCCAATCCACTATTTCAGAGAGGCAAGATTCCAGCTTATTTGAAATATCATTGCAATCAATTGACTTAAAATCGATATACAATTCGGTGTCATCTGCATAACAGTGATAACTCAAACCATGATGACTAGTTATCTGACCTAATGGGCGGGTAAACATACAATAAATAATGGGACCCAGAACCGATCCTTGTGGAACACCAGTCTGTAGTATTTTTTCATTTGATAAAGGTATCGCCAATTTCTACACAATGCACACAGTTCTTCAAGTATGACTCAAACCACCTTAATGACTCAGAAACAATACCAAATGTACATTCAAGGCGATGAAAGAGAATATCATGATTGATCAGATCGAATGCAGCAGATAAATCTAACATTATCATGGCCGTACATGATTTCTGATCAAGAGATTTAACAATATCACTATGTACTTTAAGTAAAGCAGACTCGGTTGAATGGTGCTGACGATATGCAGATTGCAAAATGTCATGTTAAGTATTGTCTTTCAAATGTCTTTGAAGACTGACAGAAACAACCTTTTCAACAAGTTTAGAAATAAATGGTAAGTTAGATACTGGTCTATAGTTTTTCAGCACTTCTTTGTCCAGACCAGCCTTTTTGATAAGTGGTTTAATGTTAGCACACGTAAAATAGGTTGGCACTATTGACTTCAAAAGAGACTGATTGATGATAGCTGTAATAATAGGCAAGAGTTCCCCTACACATTCCTTAAGAAGCCATGTAGGAATTGGGTCCAAGTTACAAGGTTTAGAGGGTGAACTTGTGATTAGTGTCCGTACCTCATCTTCTGTGGCGGGATCAAAAGTTGCAAGGAAATTACCTGTAAATAGGCAGTCACTTGGGTTGTATCAGCCGATATCCCCATCAAGTGCTTAGTAAGCTTGAACAGCTTTTTCTGATCCCTTCCGCATTCTGTGATTTTATTGCTGTAAAACAGACGCTTTTCTTGGATTAACAGCTTGTTCACATTCCTGGAGTGTCTTTAAAAATTTGCAAATTCACTGTAAGTGCGGTCCTCCTGCAAATTCTCTCAGCCTTATGACACTTGTGCTTGGTGTCCCTTAGTTCATCTGTATATCAAGGGGCATGTGGTCGTAGGGTAATTGTCTTCGTGCATTTGGGGGCATGAAACTCAAGTAGTTTACTAAGATTTGAGTTGTAAGCAGTTACCAGTTTGTTGACTGTTCGATTCAGATTCTTTAAATCTTCACAGTCTTTTATGTCCGCAATAAAGCTAGGAACATTGATCTCACTGAGTTTCCTATATGGCATCACTCTTGTTTGCTCGAAGTTCAAGTTTGTAAATTTAGTTACTTCATCTGCTTATATCTGTAAAACCACACATTGGAATCAAATGAAAACCTTACCAGGGCTTGTAGATTTAGTACAGTACTGTACCTCTGTCAGACATTATAAATAAATGCCTTAATCCTTCAGATACTGTAACAAATGCATACATGATTACATCTGATTTTACTTGTATTTTGCACTTGAGGCTATATGTAGTCACCTCGGGCATTCCAACTTCTCCATTTGTGTGCAAAAATTAATGCAAATTACTGTAAGATAGGTACAGTAGTTTCTTCATGTGGGATACAGTCTATATTTTTATGTACACAAACAGGACACTAATTTTTCATTCTAAAAATTGAACACTTCCATTAATGGTAAACAGGACAGATGGCAGCCATTCATGAAACATCCCTATCCCTATCAAGTTTCATGTTACCTTTTTTATTGTAGTGCGGGTGTGCGCTACAATCTTGGCGTTACACGACAGGCAGGCTTACCTACATGACTGAACATTGAAACTGGAAGTTCCACACTGTTTGGGTCCGTTTTTACTATCGGTACTATCACTGTACAGGCAGTTAATATTAAGCCTGTCCATGATTTTTTACCGCTTTCTTGCACACATTCTAAATTAGTCCCTACGAAGGACCTCGTTCATAAATAGAAACAGCTTGTGATGTAGAGTAAAATGTTACTGATTGATGAAATGCCGAGTCTTTATTTCAGAAAGAAATTTTAGTTGAATGGGGGCTTACTTTCTCATTTATACAATAAGAATACGTAACTTGGAATTCGCAAACGAAGTAATCAGCGGATGAAATTTTTGTAAAGCTTAATGTGATGCGAGCTGGATGCGGGTGACGTATTAAGAAAATATTTGACTTGCGCATGTGGAGCAGTTGATATATTTTTAAATTGGCCCAATTGTGTATGAGAAGTTTAAATTATGACCAATTATGCAGAAGCGATTTTCTTGCACGTCCGAAATGGCGGCGAATTTTTTTTGGCACTTTGAAAAAAGATATGACTAGCTGTAAGTATCACTGGAGTTACAGAAGGCGAGTCGAGAGCATAATTTGGGACGCTGAGTGTATTAAATGGCCAAAAATATGGCATTGAGTTTTGGAGGGAAATTTGGGGATCTTCTTTTCACCGTTGTCAATGTGAAATGATTGAACTTATGTCCATTTTTAAAATAACACCACAGTATGTGTGAGTAGGCCTCCTGTGTAGTTGCCCCTGGTCAGGTGAGGGTATTTACGGCGGCTTGAAATGAAGGATCGACTTATTCTTTGTTGATACAATATCGTTCATGATGGCAGCCAAGACATTGTACTATGCTATTGTAGTTGGCTCTTTTGAGTGCAGATAGTTCCTACCCGACTCTTGGGAGAACTTAACCCCCACCCCAGCGATTCAAAAATATAAAACATAAAAAAAAAATGCAAGTTTTGGACTTGATTTGAAACCATCTGAATTTGTAACACAAGCAGAAATCAAGTGCTCAGAGTGACAAAACAGGGACACTGTTTCCGCACACTACAATGAAATGTATTTGCAAGCAAATACAGTTGTTCTAGTTTTAATAATGGAATCTCTTCTAGTACAGTAGTTTCTTGCTGCTTTCTTATATAGAGTATAGTGTAGCATAGAGTAGTGTAGTTTAGAGGGAGAAGGCAGTTGCCCCAAGTTTCACCCCAAGTTTATTTTTGAAAATTTGCTAAATCTTATAGATCTCCTCTTATTTCTCTCACAAGTATTTTTTGTAATGTTTCCTGATAAAATCATAGAATATTGAAGGTAAACCAAGGAGTTATTTTGCATAAATTTAAGAAATAAGTGACAAAAATATTGTGACATGGTTGATATGAGCCATTCCTGAACTAGTGTACTGGGGTACACTAACTCAAATTTGGGGGGACTACATTTTCCCTTTAAGCCTTCAGTAACATTTTCTTACATAGAGTGTACTGTAGTGTAGCATAGTGTAGTGTGGAGTAGTGTAGTTTAAGCCTACAGTAACCTTCATTCATTTCAGGCCAACTTGTTTACTCTCTGTCATACACGTGTCTATCTACAAGTTCACTGCTTACTCCAAGTTTTGCATACATGTCCTGTTTTTGTGCAGTTCACAAATCTTTACACTGAGCCTAGATCAGTGCGTGCATCTTTTTACAGCTAGCCTGACTGCACCCAAAATACAGATCTTCACTTTTTAAGTCTGCAGTAACGGTAGGCCTATACCCAGCATTGTGGGCCACTTTATGGTAGCCCACACAGAGATACAGTAGCTACAATAGTTAAACGCTTTGTGTTGGTACCAAGTCTTCTGAAATTTTGATTGTGTTTGTCTTTTTAAAGTTCACATTACTCATCTGAATCATTGAGCCATGTGACTCTCTTATCGATTCAAGAACACTTGTACAGGCTGTGTTTGTGCAGTAATGTCCTACTGTAAACACATACATCCAAAAATTAATTCGTATGATCAGTCTTGGTTTGTTTATCAATCTTTCTAAGCTCCTACACTGTACAACCGGTTGCAAGAAAGTCTACATTATGGTATACTGTAGATTCAAGAAGCAAAGTGTTGTTCAAATTGTTTGTAGATTAAGTAAATTGATATGAATTGCTTTGATTGAAATAGATTCAACTGCACAGACTACATGTACGGGGTACAGATATGTGTCAATACATTTCTTATGATGTGGCATGTGCACAGTGGCATTCTGTACAGGATGTATGGAGCCTTGCCCTGGTTCAGGAAACAAAGTGTATGGTAAGAAGATGGCCATGCACATACAGTAGGCATAGCACTGTACTACAGTAGTCTAATCATGTGAAGGTTGTGTGTCCTATAAAGCCTAATCAGTTAACAGGGGTTGGTGTCAGTCACTTTTGTGGATATGGGTGATTCCCTAAAAAGGGGAGTCAACTTGTGACATTTGGGTAAAATTTCCATTTCCATAATTAAAAGGCTACTGTAACTAAAAATTTTACCTTTTCATATTATGTTTCATGTACAGGAAAAGTGCAAATCATTTCAAAAGTTTGAAAACAATTATTCCTAATAGTTATTGCTCAAAATACTCATTTTTCCCCGCGTAAACGGGACACCAAAAACAGATTTTCTATATAATACTGAAAACATTATTTACTGTAAGTCCTCTTAAAATGGATGTGCAACGTTGTAGATGGTATGCTTGTTGATCATCTATGGAATGGAAATGCATAAAATGAGGAGATTGGGTTGAGCGTGTGGAAAATGAACCATTTAAAAGCAAGACACCGTTTGGTGTCCTGCAGTGTTCCATTTACTAAGTGAAACTTTCTTCTCAAAACTTAACTATGCACAGCTTTGTTAATTGGGCAGACTTTGCATTTTTAAAAAGTGACTATATACTACAATAATCTTGATACCAATGCTCATGAGGGGTGATCCCACATGTCCCTCCAATATCTGAGAAATTACCCATTGACTTTGATTTTTCACATAGTAAACTATTTGAAAATGGGGTCATGTCCCCCCATCTCCAATATTGATAACAAATCACTGCCCATGCCAATAGTACAGTACAGTAACAGTGGCTGCTTGTGTACAGTACCTGGAAAGTGGAAGCTTCATTGGAGTTAGTTGCTTTAGAAGTGGTTTTTACATTAAAGCTGTGTCCATCGGAGCTTACACTTGTTTAAATGAATCATGCATTTGAGACAGTGATATTATTTTCACATTCGGTAAGAATAAAAACCAGAACCTTTGTTCTATGATTCCATGCCAAAAGAAAATATTATATGGCAAGTTCTTTCAGTCTGGATGGTTTTACTGTATGTATGCTGTCATTAGCAGGATGAAACCCTTCACTTGTACTATTAATAGTAGATGGGATACAGTATACTATGTTAGTGTACATACAATATTTTAAGTTTGACCTTTGGCAACTCTTATGACATTTGAACTCCACCAAACACATAGGATTCTTCACGTTAATGTGGATGATCTACATGTAAAATATGAGACCATAATATTGTCCTTCTTGTCATGTTTGTGAGTTTTTCTGCAATTTTCCTTAAATGAGCAATTTGTGTTACTGTACCATCTTGTAATTGTGCTAATGAGTTCATGCCACATTACATGTAGATATCAAGTTGCTATGTGTATAGAATATGGAGTTCAGCAATGGAGGAAAGGGTGCAAAATGCTATAGTGTGGGCCATTTTCATTATGGTTTGTGGGGACGTGGGAGGTTTGTGAGTATTCACCAGAAATCATACTGCAGAATTGCTTTGACTTTGTTGTATAAATTTGGAATTAGACAAAGTTTTTTGTAAATTTTTGTAAATAGGTTAGGCCACCTTGCTCAGTTACAATGCCTTGCACTCATAGTAAACAGAAAGCCAGGGGAGCATGTAGTATTAATAGCAAAGGTTTGAAGGGCCTACTATATAGTATGTTTTAGAAGAAGCACTGGTCTTCTCATCCAGAATAAATGAATTGTGACTTGTTGAGTAGGCTAGATACTTAAGGTAAACATAAATAATGAATCAATAATGTGTTGACTTTTTCCTTCCAGGTTTGTTCATATCATCAGAAGTGTCTCTCTGGGTTGCCACCTGTAAGGTTAGTTTTCCTCTTTGTTGAGTTTGTAAAAGATGGAAGGCTTGAATCTTCTGTTGTTGAAAAAAAGGCCAATGATGGTGACCAGGCCTAGATTTTAAGAAACTTTTACTGTTGTCCTTTGAACAATCTGTTCTCTTTTGGGTTCGTTCAAAAGGAAATTAAGTTTTCTGAAAGGAATTTTTGAAGTTACCTCTGGTGCCATCTATTTCCTTCTCCGTTTTGGCTATCACAAAGATTGGTCCTCACAGCTAACCAGACCACTGCTAAAATCAGGCCCTGGTTAAAAAACATTTGCATAGCTGCAGTATGTTGAGGGTGAATGGGGTTCAAAGGAGACTGTCTAAAATGTATATGTACTATAAACTGTAAATACAATGAATCTAGCTAAATAGTTGAGTGTGCAGTGCACTTTGCAATCACATGGCTTCAGTTGACTTAATTTTAATGTTCAGAGGAGTTTTCTTTACAGTACTTTCAAAGCTAAGTTCGGTACTGTATCTACATGCACAGTAGGTCAGTCATCACAACAACTCCTTCCCCTCCAAAAGTTACTTTGTACAAAGGTAGTGACAGATCTGAATCCCTCACCCCCTCTGCCCAGACAAAATAAAAAGTTGGAAATCCATATTTTATCGCAAAAACACATTTTTGGTTCCACACAATCAAATTTTTCACTAATTACTGATACCATTCTGTAAATTGTTAATACCTTACTTTACTGTATGTACAGTAAACTGATTTACAGATTATTTGCTGTAAAGTGATAACAAGAGTACTGTAAGTGGTCAGTTACTGTCAGTTTGGCTTGGTGCAAAATTTCCACTTAACCCATCCTCATAGCTGAAAAATACTAGTTGTGTAGATGTGAAAATCTTTTTGCGCTTTCCTTTGTTTTAATTATTTATAATTAGGAAATTTGTATGTCAAGAAAGAATCTCGCTTATCTGCTCCTGTTTATTCTTCAACAATCAAAATGGAATAAATTGTGTCTTGAATGATCAAATTTATAGACCTATTTAATCACAATCACCCATTTCTGCTACTGTAACAAAGTGTACAATACTTCCAAAGGCATGAATACTTTAGCATCTTCAACATAATGCACAGTGATGTGCTAATATTTCTTTAGAGTGCAGTAGTCCCAGCACTATCCATTCTCTAGGGAAAGAAAAAGGAAGAATCCCTAGCAACATTTTTGTTAAATAATAGCCTCAACCTTAACAAATAGTGTCTTTTTTCTATTATGCAAACAAGTCTTGCCTGTTTCTTTTCAGACATGCATCAACTATTCCTGAAATTACAAAAGGGGTTGTTTTAAGCCCTGAAAAGCTTAGTCAACGTGAACTTGCTGATCTTCATGAAAATATACGTAAGGTAATGTGTGGTGTAAGTAACATTCTGTATGATAGCATTGTCCTGCTTCAGTTACAAAGCTTACTTGCTTTTTATTGATTCCTTGCTGAAGGCAAAAGGAATCTGTGCAATCACACTGGGGATTGTGTGTGTTGTGTGTGTGTGTGTAGTGTGTAGGGTGTGTATGTTGTGTGTAGTGTGTAGTGTGTGTATGTATGAGCATTTATGACGCTAAGCTTGTAAACACAATAACTCAAGATAGCAACGATGAATAATTATCAAAGTTGGTTTATTATCTGAAGAGAAATATTCCTATCGTTTTTGGTGAAGCCTGAAGGTCAAAGGTCATGTGAAGTCACCAGAGGTAAAAAACTGAAAACCTTGAAAACATGATATCTGTAGGTTGGAAGCATGGATTCTTTAATACTTGGCATGTGGATGCATTACAGTCAAAAATAAACCCTCTTGATTTTGGTAAAGGTTAAAGGTTATCTGAGGTCACTGGAGGTGAAAATACAAAATTCTTAAAAACTGCTTGTAAACATGATATTGCAAGATAGCAATGATGGACAATCTTCATACTTCATTTATAACTTCATCATATTAAAAGGAAGAACCATTGTTTTCAGTGGAGGTGAAAGGTTATTTGAGGTCATCAGAGGTCAAAAACTGAAAACTGAAAAAACAAGATGTTTCAAGACAGAGATGATGGATCCTTTTCATTTTTGGTATAGATGTGTTACTTTAAGAGAAAAGAGAACAGTTTGGGTTTGGAGGTTGAAGGTCATCTGAGATCATCAGAGGTGAAACTACGAAAGCCTTGTAAACTAAATAGACAGTGGCCAGTACCTCCAAATTGTGTCAGATGTTTGGTTACAAATGTAAAGTCAGTGTTGAATTTTGTACCATTCCAAAGATAAAATTACAGAAAAAAACATTTTGTTTTCACAAGCATAACTATTACATTAATAGTTCTTACTTGAATTACCTAATTATGAACATGTGTAACGGATGCTGTGACTATAGAATGATACTATATGCTGAAAGAGTTCTTTGATAGCGTAGTGGATTAGAGCTTGGTTTCTCATGCAGAAGGTCTCAGGTATGATTCCCTCCTAGAACATGTTCTTTTTTTCATTTTTTATTATTCACTTTTTGGTAGGGTTCAAAGGTCATATGAGGTCAGGAGAGTCAAGATGTGAAAACATAAACAAATGAAAAAGTCAAGAAATGTAAATTTGAGGGATGCTTCAAATCATTCCCTTTCATCAAGGAATCACTAAGCCTTTGGGCTTTCTGGTTACTTATTCATAACCTCTTTATTACTAGGACATCGCAATGACCAAAAAAAAATGTGCTCGATAAATGGTTGCATAATTCTTAGTAATGACAAAGGTTTAAGCCAAAATATTGATTAAACAGGATGAGTACACATATTGATTGCATTGGTACTTAGTAGAAATACATCTGCTTCTTTACTGATGTACTGTAGTTTACTGCCTTCAATATGTATTATGAATTCAAAGGGTGGAAGCAGATTAGTTTAGCTTGACCTCAAGTGTACACTGATTGTCTTTATCACCCAGCAAAAGTTTGTTAAAGAGATGTTTTCAGGATGCTTCTACACAGGGTAAATTTTATCCTTTTTAGTACACCGTGTGTTTACAAATTGTACATACTGTGCATGTGTGTGTGTGTTGGAGGGGGGGGGAGGCTTCAAAACCCATGTTACCTTTTCAAAAGGACTTTAATCTTTTGCTCTGGAAATGGGTCTGGGATCGAACAATAAATCTATGTTGTAAAGATGGTGTAAACTGGATTACCCCTTAAATGTACCTTACATCATTCTTGTCTTATTTTACAGGAACTAAATATAGAACTATCTGACCTAGATAAAGTTTCTCAGTATTATTTTGATGGTAAAGGCAAGGCATTCCGTCCAATGGTTGTCACATTAGTTTCAAAAGCCTGCAACTTTCATTCTTCCAACTCAAGGTAAGTGTAAGTCCGTAATAACAGGGTTCAGTCTCCGTCAAGTTTTCTTGAATATATCTGCATTTTTTGAAGATGAACAAAGTTAGATGTATTTATGCTTTCTGCAAATATGAAATATTGTCATGCAGTTTTTTTTCTAATACATAGATTCCTACTTACATGCTATGCGAAAAAAAAGAAAAAAAAAACAGATTCAGATTACAGCATATGTTACTTTAGGTAAATAAATAAGAAGATAGACTGGTTGGAGGTATGACCTCTCCTTGGCTTAGATATGTCTATCTTCTACTGTCAGGTATGTAGCTGGAATATGAAATCATCTTGGCTTTATAGACAAATGAAGTTCAATCATAAAGCTTTTCTAATACTTGCTTAATGATGAAGTCCATTTGGTTTGCAGGAATCCTTGCACTCCAAATTTTTAGAATGTGATACCTATAATCTATAATGTTGTTAACCTCTGAAAACTGATTTACAGTACATAGGATCACCTTGTATACAGAAGTTTGAGAGAGGTATACTCCTAAGATTTTAACAGAGTGGAAGAGAGGTGTGTCATTATTGTAAGACATGCCTGACAATTGTTAGTCAAGTATCAGGGATTTAAAGTTTAATATTTTGACAGATGATATAATCTTTAATGTTTGGGTTCTCAATAAATCGTAATTTTGTTTTGTATTATTACATGTATATAGTATTAATTGTAGTTAAGATGTCCTCTGTAAAATCTGTTGAATAATTCACTGTCAAACGTCTTGTTTTCCAACTTTGCATTTTATTTTTATTTTTGTCACTTCTAGGGATGTTTTACCTTCTCAGCTTAGGATAGCAGCAATAGCAGAGATGATACACACTGCTAGTCTGATGCACGATGATGTCATTGATGCTGCAGATACTAGGAGAAGTCAGTCATCAATTAATCATATGTGGGGGCAGAAAAAGGTATGCAATGTCAAAAGATGAAAGGGTGGATTTCTTATCTCAAACGGGTGGATCTCTTCAGAAAGGACATATACTTATATATACAAGCTGGCCTGCTCTTTCCAAATACTGTATAGTGGGAAATTTTCATGGGGGTTCAGTTTTAGCATTTTTTGCAACCAAGTAACTAATCACGAATTTGAGACCAGTGAAAATACTTCTTTTACTCTGTACAAAACTATGCTGGTTCCAAGGTGCAACAGCAAATTCTTCTCTCTGCAAATGTGTGCATAAGGTACAGAATCGGGGAAAAATTAGCCTCACAGAAATTTCCAGATATACAGTAAACCCCCCTACATTGTTGTTTGATGTTGTGAGTGTGTGTTTTCTCTGTACAGGCACTACACTCAGGTGTGCAATGGTTACATGTATGTCACTGATGTGCACATTAGTCATTTACATCTCACCAGTGTGGGCATGTAACTGACCAGTCAGAGTTATTTAGATCTATTTGTAAGTTCACCTAGGACTTAACCACTTTTATGCCAAGAAAAGTACAAGAACCACCCATGAATTGTAGGCTTGACACTGCAAGTGAATGTAAAGAATGTGAAAATTTTTCTTCAAAGACTCTCACATGTGATATAACATGACATATGAATACAGCAGTCTTAAAATAGACCTGTGTATAAACAGCTGTCAGTTTGTGATAAACATCCATCTGGAAACTCAGTTATTTAATGAAAGAGTCCAGCCACCATATCATGGCATAAGTGTTGGAATTTGTATGCTTAACTGTGTGTGCATGCATTCATTATAAAATCAGTGAAACTAGGATATTACATTAAATCTTGCAAGAATGGATGTAACACCTCCGTTAGTAATGTGGACTTAACGTATCAGAAGTATAAACATAGATTTAATGAAGAGTGTATTTAATGAAGGGATTGAAGTCTAAACGAATTGATAAGATCCAAAACTATGCAAGGTGAAGAAGTTTCAAGAGCATGAAGCATATACTTGTAGGTATTATTTAATAATTATATATTGTGCTTACCAGATTTTTATGTTTTACAAGGTTTTGCCAGGTATCATTTTCTTCTGACAATCATCTATCGTTGCTTTCATTTCATCTTTAAATAAGATGTTGTAGGAGATTTGTCAAAAATTTGAAAACCCAGAGGATCTATGAAACTGGAACATACAGTATGCAATTTCTCTGTCTTAAAATGACATGAATTTATAAGCAATGCAAAAGTTGTGGAAATCATCAATTTGTACTGTACTGTAACTATTCTTGCCTTCAAATATGCTCGGCATTTGAATATTGAGACAGATCAGTTCTCAGTGGCACACAAACTTGAAATGTTTTTGTCTCATTCATTGATAAAGCTTGTGGTCTATACTTTACATGTTTTCCTCCAATTTGCAGGCTATTCTTGCAGGGGATTATGTAATGGCTAAAGCATCAACAGCACTGGCTAGAATTGGAAATCCACAAGTAGTTATAATATTAGCTCAGGTCATGGAAGATCTTGTTAAAGGTGAGAATTTTTAATTTCTTTTATCGAAGGGAAAATGCTGGTGGCAAAGTTAAGACAATGAAGCTATTTCCCAAATGATTTTGCTTTGGTTTACCATCAACATCCAGGACAACCTTAGGCAGAGGTATGGCATATATTATTCATGGTCAGTAATAGCTTGTTTTGGAGCAGTTACTCTAGTCAGCCTCAGTGACAAGTTGCCTTTCAGGTAACCCTGAAAAAAATTAAAAAAATTAAAAACCCTGATGTAGGAGAAGTGATTGAGTTAAAGAAACTTTACACAGCAGAGTGTATTCTAGTATGCAGTAGACTTCTACACTCTAGTTAAAGATTAAAGTGCACAGATGTAGATCAGCCTAACATACTGATCTTAACATGATCTGAGAGGTTCATTCTGTGCTTTCATAATGAAAAAAGAGATGTATTCAGCATTTCTTTGGTTTGTATAAAGGCATTAAAGAATCACCAAAGCTGAGATCAATCATGGTGAAGGGGTTTGTTGATTTTTACTTTTGTCATGTTGAAGGTTTCTGCAGATATGCAAGTCCTACTTTTTACAATCTGATATAAACAGTTGGTAATCTTCCTGATTGAAAGTTTGCTTATTCTTTAAATATGCCACTATTTTACATTTAAATGTCTTTAAAACTTTACAAAATTTCCAAAATGGGAAGCTGTCATCCTGTCCCCTTACACCCTTTCTATATGCCCGTGAATTCTCCCAGTACCAGGGCCGTAACGAGCCATCCTCAAATTTTCGGTCTGTCAGCAAAATGAGGAGAGGGAAAGGAAAAGACGAGGAAGAGAGGATAGGAGGAAAAGAAGAGGGAAGAAGGGAAAGGAAAGGGTAGGAAGGGAGTGAAAGGGAAGACGGGGAATGGAAAGGGAAAAAAAAAGAAAATGAGGGAATGGGAGGGCACAGCTATTTCGATTTTCGGCTCTTCATCTAATTGACCCATTCAAGTTGAAGGCCCGTCGGCAAATTGATCATGTATGTAACAGCTGTACCAACGGCCGTTGGTATAATTGGACGAGTGACTGAGTCCATCAGCAACTCGGGGAAAGAACGGAAATTAAAGGCTTCTGTACAGACGCGCTGTTTCGGGTCATTTGACATTCTTGAAAAAACACTCTCTGGACATTATTCCTCACTTTTATCGTCACCATGGGGTCAGCAGCACCCTGTTACCCATGGAGAGGGTATATCCTTAGCCTGTTTTCTAAACCCTAACCTTGACTTCAAACACATTTTGCAAGTTCCTGAGGATCCGATTTACCCACACTCATCCTGAGAAAATATTGGGTGTCGCGCGTCTTCCCTTCACTGCAAACTCAGGCGTTCAGCTTTTGAACAGCAAAATGTAACAGATATAGAACACATCAGTGGCGTACGCAGGGGACATTGAGCCATTTCCCCTCCCCCCTCTCTGATGCCACTTTTTTTTATTTAGTTCCTAAAAATACGAAAATTTTTTAGCACAAATTCTACTTCAAAATGTAGCATATGTGGCACCAGATTGCATGTAAGTACACCTTATTTTCAAAAATTTTCAAAGGGGAAGGGGGACACCCAATCTTTATGAATTATATGTTAAATATTTTCCAGAAAGTTTTTAATTTGACACTTTATTATAGACATTTTGAAATAAGTCAATAGCTACTTCACCTCAGGACATGCAAACATCACAACGTGCATCCCTGGAATGAGAGTTGAGCAAACAAACGATATAATACACATATATCAGAAATCTGTCTTTTCATGTCACAAATTTGAATATGTAGCTCCTGTTAACATGTAAATGTAGAAACATTAATTTTCTCAGAAAATGGTCAATGGATTTTGATGGGAGTTGTGACTATTTTTAGCATTTTCAGTGTTTCTTACATCAAATAGGCAAATATGACATTCACATGTTCATTTTACACTTACTACTTTGTTTTCTTGTTTTGATTTCATTGCAGGTGAATTCATGCAACTGGGATCAAAGGAGAATGTGAATGAAAGGTTCTCACACTACCTCACAAAAACATACAAGAAAACAGCAAGTCTTCTTGCTAATAGCTCGAAAGCAGTAAGTTTTTTCTGTTTGTAATTGTGTAGTCGTATACTCGCACTACCAAGTAAAGAAAGACGAGGATGGTGGGGCCAGATAGGGGAAGTGCCCTTTAGTTAGACTATCCGTATCTGCTGTGTTATCTCCAATTGAAATGGTCTGTACATAGCAGCAAGCTGGACTTAGTTCATTGTTGCTGTTGTTTTTCTGGCATGTTGCTATATGACATTCTAGACACTGTGTCCACTGTGTGGGATGAAGAACAGATTTATTTGGTGAATCTTTGTCATAAGATGCATAAAAATGCAATAATGGCCATCGTTTAGATAAATCTTATGCAAGCAGGGAGGTTCTTTTTAACTTTATGACATTGCACTCTTACAGTACTAGCCCTATGTCCTTAGTCAT
>WURT03000026.1:1922344-1958315 GCA_009936505.3 Holothuria glaberrima
TGTAACGTCCGACTCGGACTTGGTTCCGGACTCGAGTCCGTTTTTCGTTGGACTCAAAATTGGCCCGGAATGGGAGGTCCTTGAATTGAAATAGGCCCAGAATGGGCTGCAGCTGGACTCGACGCTGATTTCACCATAGTCCACCAAATTTGACGTTACATATATGTTACCTAGGGTTACATTGTTATTGGGGCAATCTGACCATCACATGAATGGTCACAAACAGTCAACTAAAAAAAAGCGTAAGCCAGAATATGAAATTTGCTCTTTAAAAATAACCGTTCTAATTGATTGTACAAAATAATACAAGAAGCATTTGAACTAAGTGCTATATTGTCAAATGGCTACACTCGGACTTGGCCCGGGCTTAAAAAATCTGGAATTGATGTTGACCGGGAATCGGAGGGTACTGGACTCGGAATTAGCCCGGGATGGTGGCCACAGGGATGCAATTGGCCAGGTATGGACTCAAATACAGCCCTGATGTAAACCTCTGGTAAGTGGTCGGTCCCCTAGCCAAATGAAGAGCTCTGTGGGAGGTAGTGACTCATCCCCGGGACTAATATCATGAAGAAAAAATCAGTGTTTTTCAATCTTGAAACAATTGAACATGTTACTTTGCTTTACAAGTCTAGAGTTGATCATCGTTTTTTTCCTAAAAAGGTTTTTTTCGGAAAAATTAGTACTGATAAACTGACGAATGAATAACAAATCTCTATAGTATTTCGCTTCAGCTTGAGACACTGTTGACTAAAGTGTCATTTTGAGAAAATTTTTTAGGAGTTCTTCCAGGTTAAGGACAAGAAACTCACATATGTACTCATATGCGTATGGAGCTTTTCTCGACTGGGGGCTGGAAGGGGGTGGTGTCCTCCTCCCCTTTGGAAATTTTTGAGTCTTTGAGGGTCCCTAGATGCAATTCGGTGCAACATATTGGGCAAATTTTAAAGAAAACTATTGCCAAATTTTGACATTTTTTGCACCGTGAACAAATATGTGTATTTGTTCTTGAATTAAGGGCGCGAAAACATACTTCTCCTCCACAACATTTTGACTAGGGGACTAAAACCGCCCCCGCTTCCTACACCATTGTATGAACTGTACTCTGTGCAATACTTCTGACTACTGTAAGATCATGTGGAGAGTGAGTGGGCTCTACGCACTCGACGACCATATGTCGCAAAACGAATTTAAAGACATGGTTTGTTTCCAGAAGTCGGAGGTCTATTTGAGATGATAGCCCAGCTTGAAAGTGAAAAGAACAAGAAGTTGCTTTTCACTTTCCTTATTCATACACTAAAATTCAGGGTTTTTAGACTGCCGAGTGAAGAACACTCCGTCAGCTGTTGAAAAACAAGCAAAAATGGATCAAATTGCTCAGTTAATAGCAAAATCACGGCTGAAGCCATCCAAGGGAACTGCGTCTTTTTATAGGGAGGTTGCACGCGTACAAAAGTCAACTAACGCGACCACCTCCTGGAGGACACACAAACACAAGCGGACACGAGGTCACGTACTGAAGCATTTTGGTGCGTAGCGCAATGTTCCCCAGAACAACTAGCGCGTCCACTGAATTTAACATTTTGACCTTTGGTTCAAGCCCCTACACAGTAAATCCTTAGTAGTAACTCCGACACCGATATTAGTTCCAAGAAATTGGAAGGTAATGTTGCTATCGGAAGCTGTGTATTGGTACTGATGTATTCCAAATATTACGCGAAATTGGCATCGCAGTAACATAACTAATTGCCCGTGTAGCAGATTTATCGAAGCCTACAAAGTACACTGAGTTGTTGCTGCAACATATATTATGAGCCACATATAAATAAATGATTCATTTTTATAACAAATCATGAAAGAAAAAAAAAAGTGTTTTAGTGTTTACTTCAAATATGAGTTCTCTCTGTAAGAATCCCTATCCTTTTTACAATCATTTTATACCTCCAAGTGACCTTATATCAAAGACCGTAGAAGAGAAAATATAAACCTGGGCTCTCAGATGGCTCTTTTGTCAGCCGAAATATTATTTGAACCTAACTCTGCTATATTATTCTTTTATATAACTCCAACTGCATGACCATCATGAGTTTTACTGAGTCAATACAAGGTCAACTGTTTCGTTTTAGTATGTAAGCAATTTGGCTGTGCTCCGTTGTTTTGTTGAGGCAAACAATGCTAGAACGTGCAAATAATTTATAGGTTACACTCTAAAAACTTCCGGTTCAGATTTTAACCGAATCCGTTCAAACAGGCACTGAACTGAAATCTGGTCGAAAAGTTCGGTAGATTTGGTTCATTGTGAACAGAATATGATTAGTCAAGTATTTGATCCAGCTTCATCGGTTGAGTGTCCATTTGGTCCAGTTTTTCGGTTCAATTTGAAGCAAATTTGAACCGAATCCCGGTTCCAATTGGCACTGAACAGAAATCCGGTCAAATATTTGACTAGATGTGGCTTATTTTGAACAGAAATGGTAAGTTTTTGAACGAAAACTAGTCCAAGATTTTATCCTTTTTCAGGTAAGTGCCCATTTGATCCGTTTTCGGTTCAGTTTCAAGCGGACTTTTTATAGTGTAGAACAAGTTATGGACTACACAGACCTGCAGACGGTATATATTTCATAATCAATACTGATACTAAACGACGATTTTAAAGTGGTTTGGCCACGAACAAGGGAGGGTGATCGCTCGGGAAGTTTCGTTTGGGAGAATCTACTTTGCCCTCGATTGGGAGAAAAATTGTGTATGGGTGCCGCCATGTTGTTAATTTTACCCACAGTTCCACGCATTCTTTTTGAACATTGTCAGTGAATAATGATCTTTGGAAAACCTTGCAACATTTTTCGGTCTTTTTTCATGAAATTAAATGTATATTGGGTAGGAGTATTTTCATAGCTACAGAAAAGCCACGTCCGAGTCCTAGTCGGTGGTTCACCACACCGTTTTTGAGAAAATTGCAAGTCTTTGAGTGGTTCTCGTTATTCCTAAACCCTGTCATAGTTAGAATATCAAGCCTTTACAATGTGTTGAATAAAGTTTCCCCTGTTAGGGAAAATTTTGTTTTCCCCAAATGGGAGAATCTCCTGGACTGGTCAATTCGGCTATTCAACAGCGTTGACACGTAAAACTATGCTCCAAGGTCACAGTATGACAGAAATACATAAACAGTTATTAACATCCAACAATGTAACCATTTACTTTAATATTCCTGACAAGTAATCAGTAGATAAAGCCAATGTCACTTTAATAAGGGTGCATGCAACAAAATCAGATAAACCGCATACCTTGTGAATTTATTGAAACGTTTCCAATCTGATCTCATGGCAGAATATAATAAAGCATATTTTGTTCTGACGTAGACGATATTTAAAGGTAAGGACAGAACTAAACAATGACAACTTACTAGGCCTATCACAGACAAAAATGTTAGTAGGATTTTTTTTACTACCTCCAAATTTCATGATTTACATTACTTTCAAGACTTAAACTTCATACAATTCATCGGGTCACAGTTTTCAACCCACAGTGATAAGCTATTATCTTCACGATGAATTTCGGCCATTGTAACGTCAACCGTCCCCAGATATCCAACAGGGATTACGATTTAGCTGAATGCGCTGTTTGTGTACCCCGCGAAGCGGACTCTGTCTGCTCAGCTCCTCAGCTTCCCAAACCACCATGACTGAACAAGGAATATGCCATACAGCCTGCTAGGTAGGTTACTATTTGAGCAAATCGTGTTATAATTCATTTTCTGATCAAAAGTTTCCATCATCGAATAAGACCGACTGCGTGGTCAAGTGGTTTTAGCATCAGACTTTCAGCAGGAAGGTCGGGGGTTCGAACCCTGGCCGGGTCATACCAAAGACTTGGTGTTCAGCATAAACAATGGAGTAAGGAAAACAAGCCAGTGAGCCACAACTGAAAAAAAAGGCCGTGGCCGGCCCGATTTAAACCAGTTGGTTACAAACTGAGCCGTAAAACCTGATGTAACTAACTATCCATCATCGAATACCACCTCCCTTTCGACATCCTGACACTCCCACTATCAAAGACTGAACAGATGGAGACACTTCTGCCATTTGCAAATCGCGATACTTCCGTGTGTATAGCTGTAGTCATTTAACCTTTGATACATATATCTCTTTTTGTTATTCGTGAGGGCTGGAAACCTTTGTTATCTTGGTGAGTGCACAAGGTGAAATTTGTATGAGTATTGATAACTTAGACTTAGTACTTATAACTATCAATTTAAGCAGCCTATTATCACATTTATAATTATTAATCAGCTTCAACAGAGCGTGGGTTATTTAAACGTTAAGATTTTGTGAAGCTTATTCCCATATCACATCTGAACCATAACGTTACCTGATTAACGTTACTTACAGTTGCCTGTGCCGAAGATTCTTCTAATTGAAACATGAGGGTCATGTGTCCACGCAATGATCAAGAGCAACAGCCATGTTGAAGTGCAGTTAATCTAACATTTCATAATTATGTAGGATTACATGAATAATATTCTCACAAATTTCTTATTGAACGATATGTTAAATTGTGAAACAACCAAGTTGTTTTGCCTACTTTTGTGCAAGACGTTAAAGACACATGCAAGATGTATTCGCAGTTACAATGAACCCCACCCCTTCCTTTCCACTCACTAAGATTTAACATGGCACTTTTTTGTCAAATACCATCAAAACAAAAGGCTAAAAAGGATTCTATCGTCAACAATCCATTTAGGCTCACCCTTGTCCTAGTGAAATCCATATGTGTCAATGATTCATATAAGTTAGGACAATAAACATACTATTGTTGTACCTATTGTAAGAAATCCGTCATCGTTCAGTTTCATATTTCCCCCGCCTAAAAGACTTTCAAGTGTATAAATTTGACCCGGATCGGTCGATTAAAATTCATTTTTAAATTTTATTAAAGTGTCTTTAGCTGTGCGTAATCGAAGGAAGTTCACAACTACACTGGCGTAAAAAACCAATGACTTGAAATATTTGAACTTGTGGCCTTTTTGTGAAGTTTTTCTCTTTATTTAACCTTCGTCAGCCTAACTGATAAAAAGCAAACATTCCGCCTAGTGCTGTTCTTCAATTTTTTAGCTTGTAGTTGACTTTCATCATTTTCTTTATTCTAACTATATTCATTCTTTGGTGATGTCTGCGTGCCCCTTTTGGATCCTACTTGCTATCGTGGGAAATATTGTTGGTATACAGCTTTTTTAATCCACTATATATATATATATATATATATCCATAGGACTTTTTTACAGACCTACAGACGAAAGTGGCACAGTCAATAATTTGTAACAGCTGACTGAACAAATTACTCTGGCTTGTATTAGTGGTAAAATAATCCACAGTAAACTGGTTCAAAAATATCACAAAACATCTTTGTGACACTATTTTTTTATGGTACACATGGTCGTACGTTGGTATCCATAGGACTTTTTTACAGACCTACAGACCAAAGTAGCACAGTCAATAATTTGTAAAAGCTGACTGAACAAATTACTCTGGCTTGTATTAGTGGTAAAATAATCCACAGTAAACTGGTTCAAAATATCTCAAAACATCTTTGTGACACTATTTTTTTTGTGGTACACATGGTCGTACGTTGGTATCCATGGGACTTTTTTACAGACCTACAGACCAAAGTAGCACAGCCAACAATTTGTAAAAGCTGACTGAACAAAGTACTCCGGCTTGTATAAGTGGTAAAATAATCCACAGTAAACTGGTTCAAAATATGACAAACATCTTTGTGACATTATTTTGCTTTTTTAAGCTACAGATGGTCTTACGCTATCAAAAGCGAACACCATGAGATCGATAATCTCAGCAATTAAGAATATCAGCTAGTATATGGGCTTTTCATTGTAATTGTGTAGAAGGCCTATAGGTTTTCTAAACCATTTTTACTACTCGAGTGAAGTTGAGTATAAACAGAATTTGATTTTCTTGATTCATTGTATATATCATACAATACTGCATGAGATGCGTTAACTTGCGTCAGGTCGCAAGACAATCGGCCAAGCAGATGTCGGACATTTCCACTGTACGGCATCCAAGAAGGCGCAGCCTACCGTCATAACTACTGCAGCGCTCGATTACGTTTGAGCCGCATGGAAATTGTGCCAGGAAAACATTGTGTGCATGACTATTGGTTTGTTGAGGGGAGAATAAAAAGCATTGATAATATACGTAATCTACAGGTAATTATATACTGTATTATGCCAGTTAAGCAAACAAAATTCACGAACTTACACATTTCAGCATTTCGTCCAGTATATTAATTAACTGCAAACTAAACATAAAACCTCTCGTCAAATGAACCGTTACGTTAAGAATTAACTTTTCAGCAAATGAGGATTACATTGTGGCTAAGGTGATTGTACCTTGTTTAGCTGACAATCCTGTGGTGTCTTCGTAACAAAGGCGCATTAATGCGCAAGACGAGATGTGCAATATTGTTATTTACCGAACACTCAAATGACGCTGTGAGCTTTCAGCACATCCAGTTTAATTGCGGTAATTGTACTTTATTTTACAACTAAATATTAATTTTAATAAAGTTAGCAGCTAGGTTCGCAGGAATTTACAAGAGCTAAAATTACCTTACAAAAATTAGAGAATACAGGCGATAAAAATCCAGGGATCCTTGAATACATGACGTGTAGTTAATTTCACACCGACAAAAACAAAAAGGATCCACTATTTAATCAAAATTATAGATTAGTAGAGACACATTTATTTTATTTTCCACTAACTGCAACAGTTTCATGAAAAATAAAAGATCGCTTCTCGGCCTTTAAGTAGCTAAGATCATGTGTAGTATATGTTCTTTCCAGCCAGTTTAGAATGGGGTCACACATGACAGACCTATGATGTAGAGGTCTGAGGCCGAGAGGTTGGTCAGTTAAGTTTGCGTCTTTTCGGGGACGTAGCTCCTTAAGGGAGCAGAACTTTTTCGGAAGTAAACGTTTGGTTTCGCCCCTTGGCTCTTCGTCAGAGAGCCGAGGGGACTTTGGAAAAAGCATTGGAATAATAGAAGAACAGTTTAGGTGGCAGGTAACTTGTATCATTAACCACAGGCGCAGGGAGGGGCAGTGAAAAATGTGGTGTGGCGGAAGTATGCCTCCACCCCCCCCCCCCCTCCATTCGAGGACGAAAACCATTTACTTGTTCCATCTGTGAAAAATGTCATTAATTTGCAGTAGGCTTATTTCCTTTACAATTTGCCCAATATATTACACCAAATTGCATCTTAGGACTCTCAAATATTCAAAAATTCCCCAGAGGTATAGGGAAATCCTTCCCCTTAGACCCCTCCCCAGGACGGCTCTCTGAAACCCCAGTCAGACACTCCAACCCACATATACACAACCGAGAGCAGCTTCCTACGCCTATGTCATATATCACAGCATAAGAGAAACCAATATAAACTTCAAAATAAAATAAAACATTTTTTTTTAATTTGCGAAAAACTTGTTTTGCATTTTTTAAGATGGTCCCCACCTGGTTCAATTTCTAGGCACTCGTCGGGTGAATTGTTCAAGCAAACCTTTCCTGTTGAATATCTTGTCTCCATTTTCGCTTGTAAAGTGTTTAACTAAAGGCAAGGAGAAAAAAATCCGGTTTGCATGTGTTTATTGTAAAAGAAATGACAGGCAATTCAATGGGTAAGCGTTTTCACGAAACAAACTCAAGTTTTGAATGGAACCAATATTTTTGCAGCTAATGAAAAATCAGTTTGAATAACTTTCAGATTTTCAAATGATGCAGTCTAACACTCCCTGTCAACCTCCCTGGTGCGACTGAATTTCTTCATAATGGTAGAATTCTTCCCGCCTGTGCAATGTTGATATATTGCAAATACAGTATCTCTCCAAGTGAAACCAAACTTCGTTACTGTAGCTTCATTTTGCAAATACAGTATCTCTCCAAGTGAAACCAAACTTCGTTACTGTAGCTTCATTACCCAAGTCCAGCTTTAACTTTTAAAAAGATAATTACAATACTCACTTGAAATTTATCACATATATCAAAATGCCGTTTAACGATTTTTTCTGAAGTAAGGATTTTTATTGTATTCAAAAAACGGAAGATGAGCTATGTTTAGCTGGTCCAAATGTCCATATTCCTTCCCATAAGGTAAATTGCAACGTTCAACTAATGAACAATCAATTAAATTCATATCAATCATTAATCAGAAAGATGATTGCACACGACTTATTTCAAAAAATTAAGACCCGTGTAGTTTCAAATTTCCACACGCTATTAAGCTTGTAAGAACCAAATATGGTCATCCCTTGCTCTTCCGGGGCATTCGCTGACATAGCTCAGAGTTGAACACTGTTCATCTTTCATATATTTATAGCGTGTTAAACTGAAACTTGATTTGGCCTTTTACCAACTAAATAATTTTTAATGCATATTCTCATATACACGAACTAGTTAGCAAAACAAGTACAGCAAGTTAAAGCATTTTGCATTTTGCTATACTTAAATTGCACTACACGAACTTGATGACTTTCCACATTCGGAGAATAGTTCTATATCAATTCAATTCTTAAATGGATGGCGTTAAGGTTAACTTTTATTATAGAACTAATTCAGCCATCGTGGCAGCTTAATTCTCCTACCTCTTCCAACTGAGCGGGGTCTTCCAAGGCAGCATCACCAATGTATAATAACTTCTCAAGCTGGCGATTAGTGTCGTATGAAAAGCCGGATCGATTAAACTCTTGGGCTGCGACCTGCGTTTCTTTTGCAAACTGTGCCACCTCCAGACTCGATTCGATCTGCGTAGAGGAATAGAAGCTAAATAGGAGCAAGACCGCTTCTTTAATGGGCTCATTGAGTTGGTATTGATTATTTTTGTGACAAGTATGAGGGAAATCATGACAGGATAATGTTTCTAATTAGCCTCGTATCTCATGCATTACTTCCTATACTTACTTATAATGTGAGAAATTGTAGTATTTTGTGGACAGGGATTTACATATGATACTACCTAATGGTAAAAAGTGTCTGGTCACGAATTTGTAATAAATAATTTTAATTACTAATTACCCTACCATTGCCATTTCAGTTGTAAGTTAGATGTGCAGAATCTCTTAGTTTGATCATTAACCATCAAAAAGTGAGTAAATCTCAATAGGTGTGAAATAAAATCATGAATTTTGTGAACCAACTCAATATGCCCCTTTAAGTAACTCAAGGTGAAGCACAGTGACGCACTCAGGATTTTCTTTTGGAAGGAGCTCTAGGCTTTAACTTTTCCTTTTACTTAGTGACAATCTCAAAGAGAAGCGCGTGCATCAGATAGCCCGCATAGTGCAGACAAACGTTAACCTGACGTAAAATACCTTCTAGATGGCTCCAAACGACAATATCAAGTCCTTACAATTAACGAGCTAGATATCAGATATTCTCAGTATTTGATAAAAGATAGAATCAATATTGTTGTGAAGGTACCCGTCGATATTCCACTGCTCATTTTCCAGTTTTCATCAAAATGGAAGTATCCCTACTCCTTTGCAAAACATTTAGTAAGTTTAGAATTTAAGGAGTTCAAAATTGGGATACTTTTCTCGCTAATCTACAGTAACTTTCTCTTGTCGCATAAGTGGCACGGCAGTATGATATTGTTCAGGACAAAAATCCTAGGCAATTACCCGTGCACATTTTCCACTAAGTGTGACATTTAGAACCATGAGAGGCATCATAAATTCCAACAATTTTGAATTTTAACAACTAATCCCCTGGGAGCATCTCGAAGTGCATATGACCCCATGGGTACACCACTGATTAAGCGTAACAGCTGGCATTATAAGTAAGACTGAGGGTAAACTTCTTTAGCAAAATTTGTCAGTTTGTGGAAAAGAACTGAAGCCGCTTTTGTTCACATCCAGAATTTGCATTGAAGCAACTCCGGAAGGAGTTTCCGTTCCACTCAAAGACTTGTATTGCAGTGCATAGCCGATGAGATTGTAATTGTATTGTATGTTGGTTTCAACTTATGCAAACATCTTTTACCTACCGTCAAGCATACTAACAATTATGTTGAACGTGGTTCTAAGAAAGTGATGACTGAGGTAATAGCTCCATGGCAAGTCACATAACAAGTGCTTAAGTGGGTTCATATAACGCACGGTAAGTAACGTAAATAGACAAATTTCCGACCTTCTGACATTAAAAAGTGAACAGGTGAAAGTGCGTGTTTTGAAAGAAATAGAAAAAGAGTGCAGCATTTATGACGACAGCAGCTGTTTATAATAAAAACACGTCCAAGACACCTATATATTGGTCTTTGTACTGTCTGGAATAAAAAGATATTTTTTTCAATGGAAAAAGTCAACCTTGAACTGAAATTTTGCAATATATGTGTTTGTTTGTTATAAAGTATACACTGTATCACCCATCCCGAGGTAAAATGTGACGGATATGTTAAGTGTTGGAGTACTAGTTAAAATGCAACAGAAAGTTTTATTTAGAGTTGCAACTAATGGGAAATGGTTGGAAACGTTCATGGGGCTGTTCGTTATTAGAATAAGGTGTCGAAAGTAATTGAGAAGGACGTGCATTTAGATTACCTGTCGTAAGTCTTAAAGTGAAGTTGTTACAACTGCTTTTAATAAGTAAAATTTGTTCTAGCAGTAACAGCATGTTGAAATGAATTAATATCATTAGCAGAGTTGTAACGAGTCACTCAATTTTTCAGTCGAGTCGAGTCATTTACTACTTTCAATGTGACTCGAGTCGAGTCAGTAGCTCTCGAGTCACTGTATTATTTGTATAAGGAAATTAAGATTGCTCCAGTCATATCCCTTTTGAAAATTAGTAACTCGAGTCATGACTCGTTACAACACTGCTCATTAGCCCCCATAAACAAGAAAGTTTGGAATTTTCTCAAGTTGAAGGAAGGGCATTTGAAGGCTTCATAAGCAAAATAGCTTGAAAAGCTTCAAAAATTTTAAACATAGAAATACAGTGCTACGGTTAGATATGATTCGTGTCATCCCGCTCCTGGTTTCTTACCATTGCTTGCTGATTTTCCTCGGTAATATCTGTGTTGTAAGTCCATGAAATTTCAATACTCTCTGGATAAACAGTCTGAGCCCTTTCGTTGTACTGCTGCAAAAACATGTCTGCCTCTGTCTCGTTGGAATTGTCACCGGCGTTGACCGTGGATAACGCCAAAACTAGGGAAACGAAAACGATCAATGTTTTGAGCCCCATTTTGGACATATTTTACACGCAAATCATGAGATGTTTCTAAGATATAGACCGTCTTCGTTGGTCGTTCATTTGGGAGTGAGCCAACTTGTAACAAATGGCATTATTTGTTGAACTTTGCTCAAATGGTGATGCAAGGTAGTACTCCAAACGGCTCGGCTTTCTTATAATCCTCGGTCACCGTACTCTTGTAGGCAAACATGAACTTTGCTTATTCCCTGTCAAAGAACTTGAGACAATCTAAGGGTGACATTGGTTGTATCACTAACGATAATTTGCAATCGGAGTTCTAGCGTTTATCCGATGTTGGTGATACGATAATATAACTCAGGACTGTTGTAACCAATAATAATATTGTACTCTTGGTCTGCATGGTGTAGGGTATGTTATGTTCTGTTAGACCACAGAAGACACAAGGAATGACATGCGATAGCCGAATGTAACAAGAGAATTGTAAATTTTCACTCATCCTAATAGAATTTCCTTTGGGTTAAGAACAAGAAACGTGGACGTATGACGAGTGAAAAGGCAAATACTCGTCACCCCAAATGCAACTTTTACTTGGGGGTAAGCAAACGTCTCAATTGGTGACTGCTCTTTGATTGACATCAGAGTTTCAAAATTCAGAAGATGCAGAGTAGCTCATATAACCATGAAAGTACTACCTGATATAACACAGCATGCACTGAGAGTGTCCTGATCATGGAAGTCCATGTTCTGATTACACATTAGATACATGCAACTGAGTAGTATACTGGCTACAAACTTCGTTGGAACCTACAAACATTTGTAGTCGACCACAATATGTCATAGGATTTGGTAAGCAGTTCGTCAATAGAAGCTTTTAGCTGACGTCACTGCAGGCTGTGTTTCTTTCTCTGTTACCAGGTTACTGGGGGCATTTAGAGACCAGGTGGTCATTGCATTACAATTGCTTCAAGGTTATTGCTCTCCGCATGCACACGTACCGTTAAACTAAACTACCTACTGCGAATGAGCTTTAACGGTCATCAGTGAAATCGGAAAGGGATATGACAACCTCGATTACCTTTGATAAATACTCGCTACATAGGTCACTTTGCACTCTTCGACTGTTGCAACTCCCTGGTTTGAGCAATGAAAGACCAACACTGCGGAATTTTCAGAGGTAACTAATACGATACGGTCCGCAAGGGCGGCGATTTATGTTGTGACATGGGGGGTTGGCGTCAGAAACCTCAAATGATCGATATGAATATGTATACATATACGCACATGTTTATACCTAAATGAATACGTATATGCATTTGTGTACGTGGACATATGTACATAGATTAATGTGTAAATGTATATGGAAATGTAAACGTTTATGTTAAAATGATGCTGTGTTTTCAGTAAGAAAATCTTTGAAACACGTGGAAGGAAATAAGTGACGTACTCTAAAGATAATTTTTGCGCTGGTAACAGGCGGGTATCCAAGAGGGAGCGTTGGGAGGGAGCGCACCCTGTTGAAAGGAAAAAGAAAGTTACAACACTTTCTCGTAGGGCGCTACATTCGGGCCCCACTCGGTTTTAAAAGTCATGCCTACGTAGATGAATAATCTATCAAATCTGGAAAATTCGAATTGTGTCTTACTGCTCAGGTAAACTTACTAATATTTTTCAAAAGTCTCCTCAACTCTCTGGCGAAGATCCAAGGAGCGAAAACAAACGTTTACTCCCTAAGGAGTTCTGCTCCCTGAAGGGACTACGTTCCCGGAAGGACCAACCTCTCGAATTTCAGACCTCTAGGGCCGTAGCGAGAGGGGGATGTGGGGGATGTCACCCCCCCCCCCCATATTTGGTCGGCAAAAAGAGGAGGAGGAAAAGAAGAGGGAAGAAGGGAAAAGAAAGGGGAAGGAAAGGAGTGAAAAGGAAGACGGAGAATGAAAAAAACAAACAGAGAAAGAAAAAAAAACAGAGAAAAAGAGAGAACGTGAACGCG
The DNA here is from genome assembly GCA_009936505.3 of Holothuria glaberrima. Lineage (NCBI taxonomy): Eukaryota > Metazoa > Echinodermata > Holothuroidea > Aspidochirotida > Holothuriidae > Holothuria > Holothuria glaberrima. The sequence continues at coordinate 1,935,557 of WURT03000026.1, forward strand.
AGGGCAGGCTGTGCATGTGACGGCCGTATCCACGGCCTTCGGTGTAATTGGGTGAGTGGCAGAGTCCGTCGCCAACTGGGGGAAAGAAAGGGAATTTACGGCTTCCGTATAGACGCTCTATTTCGGGTCATATGACCGGTGTTTTAGCCAGCCCTATTCGTGCGACAATGTCGTATTAACGGCAACAAAAAAATCTGACAAGCAAATTCTACACTGGTGTAAATTTTGACAGAATCAGCCTCACCAGAATAATTTTGCCAGTTTCTTGCTGCCAGCATAGCATATTTATCTGCTTTAATTGCGACAGGACTTCCTAATTCACAAGCCCTTGTTTTAACCTCCGAGCCCCACTGCTACTTTCATCTCGAAGTTCAGAAAGTAGACTGATTCCGTGCATAACGTCCGTGGCGCAATATTTTTATGTAGTAAAATATTTGTCACCGAGATTTTTTGGTTCCTCATTTGGGCAGAAATACACTGAAATATTGCACCATTTGCGATTTAGGCATCTTTCATTTTCCAAAGGGGAGGAGAACACCCCTCCCCAGGCCACAGATCAGTAAATGTCGCATTAAGGAAACGTCCTAGCTAAAACACTGCATATGACATTCTTGAACAACACACTTTATGGACATTATACCTCACTTTCATCATCACCATGTGATCAACAGCACCCAATTGCCATGGAGAGGGTATCCTTAGCCCGTTTTCTAAACCCTAACCTTGACTTCAAACACATTTTGCAAATTTTTGAGGATCCGGTTTACCCACAAACATCATGGGAAAAATTATTGAGTGTCGTGCGTGTCTTCCCTTCATTGCAAACTCAGGTGTTCAACTTTTGAACACCAAAATTTAACCCATAGAGAACGCATCAGTTGCGTACGCCAGGGGCATGGAGCCATCACTCCCTACCCTCACTGATGTCCCTTTTTAGTTAGTTCCTAAAAATACGCATTTTTTTAAAACAAATTCTACTTCAAAATGTAGGATATGTGGCACCAGATTGCATTTAATAACACCTAATTTTTCAAAAATTTTTAAAGGGGGAGGGGGACACCCTCCCCTTTGAAAATTTTTGAAAAATTAAGTGTCATTATATGCAATCTGGTGCCACACATCCTACATTTTGCAGTAGAATTTGTTTTAAACAAATTACGTATTTTAGGAACTAAATAGAAAAGTGGCATCAGTGAGGGTAGGGAGTGATAAACCCCCCTCCCAGGCCGCAGATCACAAGTCATACTGCATGGCCCCCTTGAAAGAAACTCTTGGTACGCCATTGAAATGTATCCTGGCGTTTGAAGCATATTCGCCTATTTTGAAACTAACCGTATTTGAACGCCTGACGAGTCTAGTGTTCAAATGCTAAACGCATAGTGTTCAAATGCTGAACGCATAGTGTTCAAATGCTGAACGAATAGTGTTCAAATTCCGAACGTCAGGTTTAGCTCCTGAAGTATAGTGGCATGGAGGGAGGAACAGCCTAACACAAATTATTAGGAATCTTTGCATTGATTAATGTATCATGAACCAAAATATACCTATCCTGGGAGTTAATTTTTTCATCCAGAAATATGTTAAAACCTCAGAGCTTCTGAGGGGGGGGGTTCGCCCCTAGGCTCCCACCGGGCTTTGCCCCTGGACCCCATCAAGGGGCCCTAAGGTGGACCCCTGGACCCCACCCGCTAAAACTCGCGCTTTGCGCTGGTATTACGCATCACCAGATCTGTCGGCAAAACATGATCTCTACACCCCCCAAAGATAACACCTTCGCTACGCCCCTGACTGTTTCAGTCGAAATCCATAACCTAAATTATTTTGTCACTGAATTGTTCACCAGTTATGCAGATTCAATTCTTCATTCATTTTTAATATTCAAAATATTTGTTCTAAAACATCAAACATCATGAAAGATACTGGTAGGGGAATAAGAACAATTTTATACGATTCAGCTGGCAAATAAAATTTGCTTCCAAATAAAAAATAAGGTTGAGGCGGCAGCTTATAACCTTTAACAATTTCCACATAACCAGTTTGACCCCTGATTCTGGCTATTGACCTTATGCATAGGACGCAACAGAGCAAAAAGTGATTCCTCGTTTGGCGGCAGGCCCCGAATCATTTCAAGTTGTAGACAGCTGATGTATCAGCTAATCGCATACTACACGCGAAGTGCGAAGTCTACTGCGTGCGTACCATGTGCTGCATTGTGTTGCCTCCAAAATGACGTCGCTTGACGTCAATACATAAGCCCTATTAGGAAAATATATTTAAGCCGATGCACCTTTAAACTCAAAGCGGTGCGAGGTTGTGTAACTTCCCTTTGGATAGATCGAAAGAATATAATAATAACAATAGATTACCATAAGAAGGAGGGTACCCAGTTCTTTTACCTAAAAGTTTATTTTCATCAGTACTTCGTACGTTGCACAACATGTGTCCCATATTTTTTTAATGTCCCAAGTTAACTTGGTGGCAAAGTACCCATATATACAGGAGCGACTCGTTAACGTTCTTCACTTCATTTCAAGGGATGTCATTGAACATTAAGTTGTATATACCGAGAATGTTTACCTAAAAGTTTGTTTTCACCAGTACTTCGTGCGTTGCATAACATGTGTCCCATATTTTTTTAATATTCCAAGTTAATGTGTGACACAATACCCATATAAACAGAAGCGACTCTTTAAAGTTCTTCATTTCATTTCAAGGGATGTCTTTAAACATTTAGTTGCATATACCAAGAACTGTCCCTAAGGTTCAAGAGGAAATTCACTCAAAAAGCTTAATCATTTGAGGACGCCTCTAATTATCGGCCTACAGTGCACGTTGTACCCTTAGTGAGTAATAATTAACTTTGTTTTAAGAGTTTTAGCTGTTTGTTCAAAGCTGCACTGGTCTTATTTGTTACACTAACCTATACAGAGTGTATTTATGGTCGACTTAACGCAACTCACCATGCTGAAAATGATACAAGGTAGGAAAAGGCCTATCGAATTAAAAGGTTCAACACTGCGTTAGCAATGAGATTTGCGAGGGGTGTTAAATGGCTATGGATCCTGCTGTTATTTCTCTATACTGGAGGTAAATCGCTTTTCACACGTTTAGTAATCTTAATAAAAACAAACGTCTTTCCTTTAGTGATGTAAGAACTAATATGAAGAAGTCTTACCACGGCTTTGACCAACTACTTTTCAGGCACAGCCATGTGATATCCCTTGAGAGGACTGACTGTACCCCAGTCTTATGGCCACGCTGCCAAAGGTCGATAACGTTGAACAATTCTTGCCTCATATCCCTGCCCAGTAAAACATGTTTATTTCAAAACAAGCAATAGGCCTAGAGCAACCTGTGAAACACAATGTTTGGAATACTTGACTATGTCTCCTCCCTAGAAATATTGTTCATACGTAAGGTTTTTACAGTATTAAATATAGCTGAACACTGGCTGATCATACGTACTTATAGCTTCGATTATAGTAATTATTACATTTGTTCTGAAGGTCCATATTTTTCTGGGTGGGCTTGGCCTTTCAAAGACAAGCCTGCGTGCATAAAAGCAAGTGCCTTTTGCGATCACCAGTGGTTTCAGTAATTTCACAAATCAAACGTTTTCTCTCTTACCCTCTTTGATGGAAATAAAAATATCTCACACACGAGACACAATAATTAAACATGTTTGGAAGCGACTTACAAGGAACAGGAAGTTTCATTTGTGGCAATTAAGATACATAATGGCAAAGGCTTTCTGGTGCGTTACGTATGTGACAACAGATGGTAGCGCTCCGCTGAGATACTGTGACAGATTCGCCATCTAACTTTCCCATTGCGAAAGCTGAGACGAGCCTGGCGTTACCCGTGGGCCATGCTATGTTCCCAAATTGGAGGCCCACATAACTCTATGGTATGCGGCTCTTCAAAATCTCACAGATTGTTCTCTACAGATGAGTCATTTTGTACAAAATTTCCCCAAAATTGGTTGATAACAAGTTTTACTACAAATGACGTCTCTGAAAACGATGGTATTGCGCTGTTGTCACTTACATGCTCTAACCAAGCCTTAAATTCACGATTCTTCCGTCTAAAGAAGTTCGGGTTAATTTAACCGTAACCGAACATAAATCTGATCAATTATTTGACTAGATTTGGTTCAGAAATGATCAGAATTGGTTCCATATTTAACCGGATCTGGTCACATTTTTAACCACATTTCTGGCCCGTGCCCCTCTGATCAGACCTTTTTTAGAGTGTTTGACCAAAACCTCTTTTAACTCAGTGTAAAAGAATTCATACTGTTACAAAAGTTGTCTGTTCCTAAGCTCGAAAGTTTTATTTTGATTTCAGGTTCACAAGCTTATGACTGCCCTGACAACTATCCATTTAGATATTGCCCTGGACCATCTGATGAGGCATACGACACAATATGCTGCTTCATCAACGAGGAGTTTTCTTGTTGTTCTCAAACTGTGATTGCGTAAGTTTTGATGTAACCACATCACAATAACAATGTATTAGCAATTAACAAACAATATGATCTCTGTCACACTCGTGTTGACAAGTGTTGTACACTTGGGGCTGTACTACATTGCCATCGAGTATAAAAGCTGCATTCTCTCACAATATCCTTTAAAAATAGCATATCTGGAGAAGTTAGAGGCCAAGAAGGTTCTTATTGGTCCTGGTCTTGATACTAAGGCAGTGTTTGGCTTGGCCACCAAGGATTAACGAAATACTGAAAAAATGTTATTTGTTATTCCATCTACTTTTAATCGTGGTACTGCAGAACAACTATGAAACGTTTGAAAGAATCATTGGATTGTATATTATTATCTTCTAAACTTTACTAATGTTTAAAAGATGTTGACAATATTTCTGAGAATCCCAATCTTAAAGCATAAATTTCTATTTGGCCTACACACTCTACAAATTTGGAAACAAACCTGGTCGTATGACAACTTCCTCTATTCAAGTAAATGGAGTAAGTGAGTCACCAATCCTGCAGCTAGATTATTTTGAGAGCTGGTAAGAAAATATTTACTATATGAAGCTAAGGGGACGGCCATTTACCCCCAGACAAGGGTGAATATTTGCTATTCGAATCCAGATGAATTTTGATGATAAACGGAAACAATCTGATAATGGTAGGTAAAGAGTCTTAAATAACCTTTATCAATGTTTCTCTGCCTATGTTTACCACTAATTGTGTAATATATTCACATTAGTTGTTTAACAAACGAAATTCTCCTTTAATCTACAGTTTAAAATTGTACGGCAAAAGTAGCTCATAAAGCCTTTTTGAAGTTTCTCTAGGAGCACAAGCTGCTTCTTAATAGATAGTTGACGAGTTGGTCATTCATGACACTGTACATACCATGACTGTGAAAACTTTTAGCAAAATTTACTTGACCTTTTACTAGCTAAGGCTCAAGATTCCTCCGCCATCTTCCAAGGGAAATTTTTTTTTCCAAATTGACCCTCTTCATCCCATTTCTAGGCTCACCGATTCTTCTCTAGTCAAACCACTTACACATCCAAGCAGCAACAATGCCATACTATTAAGTAACAAATCAAAGTATGTTTCAATGTCTCTTTCTTTAAAAAAAAAAATTCAACGAAACAAAATCGAATGGATTTAAAGTAGTACCATATGTGGTTTACTCCCTTATACTAAATGACATGAGTTCTTTCACTTATCTTCCAGAGCATGGGCAATATGTGTCATAACTGTGGCGTGCTTTCTTTCATCGCTTCTCCTTGTGTTTCTAACATGTTGTCTATGTCCTTGTTGCTGGATAGCCAGAAGAAGACATCAGAGAGAATACATCACGGTTGCTAGTGCATCACCTCCTGGAGTAATCTATGCACATCAAGTAAGCCCTCCCCCAGTATACTATCAGCCTTCGACTACAATTATTTCTTCTACAACAGTAGAAGCGACAAATGTTTGACAACAGTGTAGCAGTGTATCTTGACAACTTCTATCTTCTTTTTAGAGCAAAGAAAGCAAAATGTTCAAGAACGCTTGTTTTAGGTATGACCTTGTGTTCCTTGTGTTCCAGCTTACAACTTCACCCACGGAAAAGCTATTGTCAACATCCTGCACGGATTACTTAGTAGCTCCATGGACTAACATCCATCAGGGAGTTGGTAAAGATTAAGTTCTGACTGAAACTTTAATTTATTCGAATCCTATTTGATCCATTTGAGGCTTAGTATGATCATTTGATTTAGGTGCATTCAATTCGCTCTTCCTGACTTTCCTCACCCCATTCACACGCACTTTACTGTCAGGAACAATGCTCTGATTTCCAACTACATTCCGGTGTTCCAATATACGAACAACTTGTAAAAATTATAGCAGTTTTTTTATAGGATATTTAACGATGTTTTTCTTAAATGAGTGTAAGCTTGCCTTAGAGATCATAGTGTCAGGTAAGGAATTCCAGGGCCCTTACTGCTCTGTAATGTAAAGAACTTCGTGAAAAACGAGAAAGGGTGATAGGATTTCTTAATAAATGACCGTGGCGGGTATCGTATCCATGTTTAAACTATTTTGCTTGAGAAAGTGCGAAAAATTACTCCGTAAGAGATTACCTCCAAGCATTCTTTCTTTTGTGCTAGATATTGTTCTCATTAGACACTTTTATCTTACATGAAGAGCACAACCAAATATATTATGCATTCAGTTATATGACACGGTTATAACGTTTCCGTGGGAAATACATTACTACAATTTTGTATGGTGTTATCGGTCTACAAATAGATAAGGGGCATTGTGTAAACTAGAAATTACAGTAAACACACAATATAATACATCAATTTAGTACTCAAAGTCTTTTCCGAACATTTAAACGTACTTATGAAAATTTTATTCCAACTGCAGTGTATCTTCCAGGGTGATAGAGATGGAATTGGAAGCTTTTATTATTCATTATACAGGGTTAAGTATTCCTTTTCAAATTATTCGAATCGCTGAAATGAGTAAAGCCAAAATTTTGCAGATTTCATAACAGATATAGGAAATTGTTATTTACTTAAAGAGTCAGAACGTGCATGATCTATAATTGCTGACAATATGTGGGTTTTCAATGTAAATTTTACTTATCAAGTTACATGTTTTTAAAAAGTTAAGTCATTTTGATCATCCAATTATTATTTGTATGAACAAAATTATGACAGTACTCAGATGAAAAGATTCTCAGAGACAGTATTTAGAGTGTCATTAATTCAATGTGCAATAACAGAAAAGGTTAGGTTTTTAATATAAGAATAAACATGGTAAGGCATGAAAAAAATATCACCTGCATTTATTTAGATTACATATATATATATATATATGACGATTCGTTTACCAAATAATAGTAAGGGCCTAGAAATTTATTCCACAATGTTTGCTTTCTTGGATAATATATCTATTACATAAGTCTCTTCATCTAAAGAGCAAAATTTATACAAGGGATATCGTAGTAACTTTTCATGTAGACGATATTTAAGTGCTAAACCATGATATAGCGATAAAAACGATATCTCAAGTAGGGCAAATGTGAGGGATCTAATACTCAGTATGTTAATTGCCCATTTTAAGTAGATGATTCCTATTGTTTTTTATGGATGTCAAAGTTCATTTGGGGTCACCATCGGTCAAATGGTCAAAACCTTGTGAATACTTTATCTCAAGAAGGGTAAATCCGAGGGATTTCATACAAAGCATGTAGATTGCCCATATTGAGTAGAGGATCCCTATTGATTTTGATGGAGGTCAAAGGTCATTAGGGGTCACCAGAGGTCAAACGGTCAAAATCTCTTAAACACTACATCTCAAGAAGAGTAAGTGTGAGGGTTCTCATACTTAGCATGCGGATTGCCCATGTTGAGGAGATCCATTCGTTTGCTTTTGGTGGAGGTCAAAGGTCATTTGGGGTCACCAAACGTCAAAAGGTCAAAACCTTGAGAACACAATATCTCAAGAAGGATAATTGTGAGGACCCTCATACTTAGCATGTGGATTACAAATATTTAGTAGATGATCCCTATCATTTTTGTGGAGTTTAAAGGTCATTTGGGGTCACAAAAGGTCAAAACCTTGTAAACATGATATTTTCAGGAGGATAACTGTAAGCGATCTCATACTTAGCCTGTGGATTGTTCATATTTAGCGTGTATATGGCCATATAGGGTAAATAATCCCTAATGTTTTATGTGGAGGTGATAGGTCATATTGGGTCACAAGACTTTTAAAGCAGGACAACTGTGTGGGATCTCATGCTTGTCATGTGGGTGATTCATGTTTGAATAATATGGCTAGGAATCACTAAGCCTTTTGACTTTCTGGTTTTACAAATGGGTGGTGTTTTTAGAAATTTGTCGAGTTCCTACAACAACTACACACACTGCATGTCTTTATCACAACCATGTGCATCCACAGATGTTAGACAGTCCTATTTTATAGAAACCTGAGGACAATGTTTAACAATAAATTATTCGGTTATCCATGAAAAATCTTAAAAAACAAATTTTAAATTACCAAATAATGTCTTGTATGTATTTAAATTTTCATTTAGCTGTTGCATCAGCTTTCAGGAGTGGAGACTCTCCTTTTGGGAGCATCTAGTATTCCCCGATCGGGAGAAAGTTGGTCATTGGTGCTAAAACATTTTCCAGTTTACCCACAATTCCACAGGTTCTTTGTGCACATTGTCAGTGGCTAATGGGTTTTTGGACTCCCCTTGCAATGTTTGTCAGTCTAAAGTAAAGGATTTAATTGTTTAATCCGTAGGTGTATTGCCATTGCTACCAAAAGCCACGTCCTAACCAATGGTTCACCACACTGTTTTTTTTTTTTTTTTTTTTTTTTTTTGAAAATGAACTCAAGTTTTTGAGTGGTGTGCCCTTTTGCTAAACTTTGTCTTTGCTAGGTTAGCAAGCCGATATAATGTGTTGCATAAGTTTTTCTCCATTCGATACAACTTTGGTTTTCTCCAAAAGAATCTCCTGACCTTATTAGGAGAAGCGTTTGTATTTTTTATATTGTTTTTTGTCTTTTGTAAAATGTTTATCCACATAAGGTACTAGAAAGATATTGAGACAAAAGCATTGGCATGGGATGTAAATGTGGATCCAAAAGTGAGATTGCACAAAATTTTTTATATACTGAATACTCAGTACTTCCATATGAACAATATGAAATAAAGCTTTCGTTCTTCTTATTTACTTCTTGTCTTATTTCTCTCCGTATTACAAATCCCCTTTAAAATTTTGCCCGGTCCACGCAGTGCTCACATGCCTGAAATTTAGTGTTTTAGAAGTTCATGTGAGACAGTTTCGATTGATAAATTTCAGTGTAGTGTTGTGTATGCAATCCTCGCACTCCAACATGTGTTGTGGGCCAATCGCTTATGCGAAGGCTATTGAGAGGATCCTGGGGTGTAGCTCGAGACAGAGAGAAATCATGCAGATACTTTCAAGTTAATTTGTTCTGGTCATTGTATTTGATTAGACTCCATTCTCAAAAGGATGATTAACGTTGATTAGACTTAAGAGGCCGGCCATATTACAAAAATAAATCACATATTTACAAGTGACAGGTGTTTCGTCTGAGTAATCTAGAACATGGTGAAAAGCTTGAGTGGCTTGGGCTTTCAGGCGTCGTGTGTCTCGTGGCTGTATAGGGAATCCTATGCAAACTAAATGAAGGCCCCTGATTGGTTAAAAGTTGTGACGTCCTCCTTAAAATGAATAATAATTAATGTGGTGGTATTGTATGACCAATGAGGAGGCTGTGGAAAGTGAAATTAGCCGCACCTATATCAACAAATAAAGGTGAAATGGGATCTTCCGGCGTAGTATGAGACCTAACAGCGAGCATCAACACGTGACAGGAAACCGGAAAGATGGGACCTGGGGATCTAGGACAATAGGATGGAAGAATAACTTGTAAACAACAAGATGGCGTCCTTCTTGGCCTATAATGAAATATTAACTATACTACATGACAGTAATGCTCGTTAGGTTTAGCATACGTAGTTATGCAGGACCTTAACTCAATGGTAAGACGCGTTCTCGATACAAAATTGACGTTAATGTCACAAGAACCAATACGCATTGTAACGCTCACACATGCTGTTGGACCCTCTGACACCAGATTTATTGCGACCTTTTTGCTTTGAAAATATGAAAATATGACGTTAGATGGACTAATCTTCAGAGCAATGCCCAGTCCTTGCCCTTCCCCTCAGACGCAAGGAACAGACCTAAGGAGAAGAAGGAAGAAGAAAGAAAGAAAAAAGAAAGGAGAAAGAAGGAAAAGAAGAAAAAGAAGAAAAAGAAGAAAAGTAATTAAATTGTGTAAAAGCATATTCAAAATAATGTCTACTTCTGCAAAGGTTGAATGGAGCTACTTTAGTTCATCTCTATCAAAAATTCATTCAAGTAGTTGACGACAAGATGAGGGCTACAATGAAAGAGAGAAATTTCCGCAATCCAGGGGGATTGAGTTGCGAACTTTTCGTCTTTCAGGCCCCTCTAAGCAGGCGCGGTTCTAAGGACATATTTGGGGGGTATGTTGCCATCGACCCTGGTTAAATCAGATAAAGAGAAGGTTCGTAGCCATAAATTCTGATATAGAGGGCGCCGGTACCGCGATGTTGGGCACCGAAGGAGAACATGTCTGTAGCTAGTGATACCACCAGAATATGGCAGTTTGCAGGAACCTCAGGGGATGATATCTCAAGCACTACACGGATAGTTTAAAGAAATCGGACCTGGGTGTGGACTGCGCGCGAAGCTCTTGAAAATTTTCCCTTTCCTAGTAGTAATTTCCTCTCTTCTTACGATACGGAAGGGTAGATTTTGTGGAAAGCATCACAAGAGACCAAAACAAGGCTATGGTCACAAGAGAACAAAACAAGGCTATGGTCATGATGGTGCTCTCTTCAGCTCGGCAAGCGTAGATGAAGTTGAGTGTTTTACGGATGGTAAATGGATCATGCTGCCATAGGCTACCACAAGACCGTGTTGAGATTCAGTATAACTTTGGAGGGATCCAGACTGAGGGAAAATCCCCGAAATGTCTACGACATTAATACGATGGGAACACTAGCTTGGAGCTTGGAGCTAACTTCCCAATTACACTGAATATACATCAACCCTTCACTGTTCACAATTCAGTTCATAGTTATTGTATAGTTTTGTAGTTTTGTATAAACAGCTTGCAACAGGGTGAAATGTGCAATCATCATGGGCGGAAAAAGGAGTGTTTGCATTAATATGTGGTTTCGTAATTCAAACCATAAAGTCATCACTGGCATGTTACGAATGATGCTTAAAGTATTATATTGCTACATGAAACACCATTGATGCCCTCTTCCAACTTTGGGTGTGACGCTACTTTGTGTTAGAAAAGTTCACTGATACTTTTGTGTTAATAATCTTCATAAGTGATAAAGCGTAGAGAGTAAGAATTGCGCGCGAAGCCCGCCGAAATTTGGGGGTAAATTTCATTGCAAAAAAAAAGAAAGAAAAACTGCGTGCAGACTCAGCCAGGACCGGTGCTTGGATTTACCGACGTCCCAACGACCCCCGGATAAGCCCCTGAAATAATTGATTTCAGCTACATACAGTAAACATTAAGGCATAGGCTACATTAACCAGGCTACGGTCAGCAAATAGCCAATAGCTGGGCTTAATTATATTTTAAGGCCTAGAATGTCATTGTTACCATGATGACTCTCGAAAACAAGTACATGAGCAAAAAGGCTAGCTTAGGTCTGTTCTGGATATATCGCTTGTTTTCATTAGCTGGAATAATTTTTATGAGCCTTTGAGTCTCGTGGTCCTCACATTAGTTACTTACTCCAAATCACTTTTACCTGTATTTCTCCATTTTCATGTTTGTTCTATTAACGGTAGAATAAACGGAGCCGAATACATTTTCTTGTCTAGACGGCTTTGTTCTGTAGTAAACTTGAGACTCGTCCATTTATTTTGAGGATATGCAATACTTTCCATGCTATAATGAAACGTTCTTGAAGCACGCCCCTTCGATATAGGATTTTTCCTTTCACATAATCCGTCAGAATGGTGGTTTAAGATATCGATGTGCGTTTTCTCTGTACCAAGAAATTCTCGGCTTCCATAGCTTTTGGCGCCATGTAACCTAGATCATACCATATTTTTCAAGGGAAGATAAGCAAAGAGTCTCGAAGAAATGAAGAAAAAAAATGATGACCAATATTTTACAGCTCATGGTGGATGGAGAACCGCTAATGGGCGTAATAACTACTGCTTGAGTAAAAAAAGGGACAACGGAAAAGTGTTGATGTAGTTAAAGATAATAAGACAGGAAGTGAAACTGAGTAAGGAAATTGTTATCAGCTAACAAACTACCCTTTGAACAAAAGTAAACGCAAGTCTTACTTTTGATAACAAAAGAATCACCAGATGGAAGTAACGATCTTAATTTAAGTAAATGGGGTGATGAGTAACAAACTTCCACAATCAAATTTCTGTGAGTCCATGCAGATGCAAAATTTACCAGGTAAAATCATATTTCTGTTGCATCAAAGAGAATGTCAAGAAGCGTGGACATATTGTACCAACTTTAACATTTTACCAAGGAATATACTCATAATATTCTACCAGACATTGATCATATATCGCTTTAACCGTGGAGATAGTTCCATGCCTTAAATGTTATCCCATTGTTTTAAGAGGGAAGGACAGTCCTGACGGAATCAATTTAACATGTTGCAGAAACGAGTAATGCACCATTTTGATCATGTAGCACCCTGGGATGGAACAAGCCCTATGTTCAGAAAGTTTGTTGAGTTGTAATTTTGATTTATTCATTTTCTCTGTATTTACTTTAGAGGTTTACTTCCCGTTTTCGTTTCCAAAATAGCCCTAGATAGTATTCTATCCATGCCCAAGTAAACAGAATCTAATCTTAATGAAAATACTCAAAGGATGTTACAAAGCAGGCAACCTCAGGCTCAGGAAGTAGATGTTCGATCATTGACTAGGTAGAAGTAGGGTAGTATTACACCAGGGAGCAGGCCCGTAACCAATTAGGGGGCATTTGGGGGCCAGCCCCCTACTCCTTGCTTGGTCCCCTGCTCTGCGGGCATGATGGGCAAGCGTCTGTGCAATATTATACTTTCAAATTTTGATATTTTCATCAGCACATAAAGTGACAAAAGTTGCCCATAGATTCCCAATCCCAACTGGTTATGGCGTAGTGATCAGAACAGTGGAACGTGACGTGGCCGCGCAGGCCAACACTGTCAACACTTGAGGAGTTCTCACAACGTTATGAGTTTCGTGCATCCTCAGTTATGTTTCATACAACACATACATATACAGCGCATTGGCCTATATTGTCACGTCTGCATGAACGAAACTATGAGTTTGAAGCTGTCACCTTACTTTTTGATTTCGTTAGGTTGGGCTTTCTGTTATGACAAATGAAGGCTCGAGGATATGGTGAAACTATTGTAATTTTAAGTGGAATAGAAGAGACTGACTTGTCCCCTGACAAATTGCAGTTGGTTACGTGTGAACCATCAATCGTATGATGCTTAGGCTACAGGTAATTTCTTGCAAGTCTTGAATGAGAATATTACTGGCTGTAACATTCTTTTTGTGACTACTGGCCAAATATCTGCAAACAATGAGGTATTTTTGGAATTTCATGACCACCAGAACCTGACAGCTTATTTAGGTCTTAGCCTGGATCACATGATCACAGCTGGTAATAGTATCCCAAAAATCACTTCTCCCCCTTTCCTCGATACCGTGACTGCCTATTAGAGGTATATTATAGGGCTACTATTGCATTTAAAGGTATACATATCATGGTGTGTTGCTGCTTTAATTATGATTGTTTCATAGGGGTCAATAATGTGGTTCAGGGGAGGACTGACAATGAACTGGGCCCCGGGCAACATGGTTATGGGCCCTCCTCCTTCCCCACCTGAATTAACTTTCCCTCACCGACACTTCTTATAATGACCACAACCTATCCCACATAGGTAACCAACTCAGTACCAGTCTTCACATTAACAATGCTCACTTTTCAAAAAAGTCTAAAGTTTACTTAAGGTAAACAGATCATGTTATGTTTAAATTCAATTATTATAATATGATTTAAATAAAACATAATACCCATTTATTATACATGCATGTTACTAACGGTATATATATATATATATATATTAAAGACTCAAAAAATAACAACTTTAAACTTTTAATAATAGCAAGTATTAACTACTTATTCTATGATATTTATCAACAAAACATAAAAATTGCATGTGAATTTATAACTTGCATAACAATTAATGTTCTGGAAATCATCAGACAATTGTTCACCAATCAGCGTCTGTAAGGTTGGAGAGATACAGGTAGTAAAGAATACTTAAATCAAGAGAAGTGCCCTCAGCTCACTAGAAGACTTTGCAATCCTGCTTATGATGTTATCTTTGTCAGTTTTTAGTTTGTGAGCGATGTCTTTTTCAACTGCAATAAGCATCAGGTATTCTAAATGACTTTGTGTTAGTGTTGATCTAAGTCTTGACTTCAAAATTTTGATTTTAGAAAAGGATCTTTCACATGTGCACTGTGTGCACTTCCCAACTTCAAATTATTCTCTATTTTCTCCGATTTGTTATTTCCCTGGATCTCCGAATTTTCCGATTTTCATTAAAATTTCCGAATGACAGTGTGGGCCCTCTGTCTGTGTGGGCCCTCAGGCAGTGCCCGGTTGTCCGCCCCTGATGTGGTTTGTGTGTCACAAGTAAAGTCAGCATGTGAAAATTAAGCTCATGGTATGAGCACTCACAAAAATTATGGAACCTGAAGAATTACTCCCCCAAACTTAGATAATGTCAGTATTAGCTCTCTAAGTCTATATCCTAGCCAGTGGCACACACAGGGGGAAGGGGTTGTTACAACCGATAATGTAAAAATTAACCGATAATGTAAAAACGACCGATAATTTAAAAAACAATTACCGATAATGTAAAAACAACCGATAATGTAACAACGACCGATAACGTAAAAAATCTTTGAACCGATAATGTAAAAAAAATTTACCGATAATGTAAAAACACTCGTTTACCGATAATGTAAAAAAAATTTACCGATAATGTAAAAACTGTTCTAACGAAGATTTCATATGGTCCTACGTACATGTTTCCGTGTATACGTGTGTATCTAGGTAGGCAGACATGTATGTAGATAGGTAACAAACTTTTTACCTCACCAAAAAGAACGTATCTACAATAAAAAAATATTATAAAAGAACTTCCCATATTTTATTAAATAAAGGTGGATCCAACTGATGGTACAGCTTATCTGCATATGGCATAGAGGGCGCCCTCTAATAAAAACCAGATATCTCGAAAACTAAAGGATTGAGAATTCCAATTTTAAATCAGCATGTCTGAAAACCCAGAAGTGTTGTTATCGTTATTCTAAAGCAGAAAGAAGGTTATTGCGCCTCACCCATTCCCCGCCCAGAGGAAGAAGGGGCTGAAATCGAGACCTCACATTTGATGAAAGTTGCGTCCCAGACGTAATCGACCACGCTGATCACAGATCCGAAGTCATTTTTCTCGTATCTTGATCGTAGTAGGATATACGGGCCGTCAAGGGGCCCATTTTTAGGTCCATTGTCCCTAAGAGCAGATTTTGGGCTTTTCAAAAGCTTTTCGTTTTAATACTAGATGGTTACCAATTAGAATTTAGAAATATGGTTTCGATTGCACTTGTTATGTAGGTGAAAGTTTACTCTTTCAAATATGCTTTCACTAATTTAGGGGGCGAGTTGTGCCTTACCTCCGGAGATACCTGTCTCCGAGATGATAGTGGGCAGGGGATTAGCCCGTCAAAATTTCATGCACAACATATGGGCGTACCGTTCCTGTGAGAAACAAGCCTGTTCCCCTTCCTACTAGCTGCTACGATGTATGTGTAAAGTTGAAAAAAACGCTTTTCCCCTATATGCTAACACTCATTTTGGGGTAGTGTTTTGCTTCGCCCCCGGGGAAGGTCCCTGTCTCGAACCAACCCTTAGCCAACCATTTCAAACTCAAAAGTTGATAGGCCCATGTGTCCTGTAAAACATAAGGACAAAGTATGTTTTGAGGGGGCTGCCCTGGTTGGATTTGGACGGGCGATTTGTGAGAGCAGGTCGATAACGTGCGGAACGGTCGGGTATATTAATGTTAGCATTATTTGGCAAACATGCGTTTTTCAGCTTTAAATGCACCCTGTATCTAGTGGAAGGGGCATACCCTAATTACCCTCAGGGATGATAGGCCCATGTATTGCTAACAACATGTTGAAGGCGTTTTTGGATAGTTCATCTAGGTTGGCTGTTATGGGTCTTTGAAAGAGAAATTCGAAAAAGTCGAAATTCGCGCAAAACTAAATGTTACTATATATGGGAACGTTTTGTGGTTTTTGAAAGAGCACCGTGTTGTGAAGGAAGAGGTCAACCCCTTCAAACTCGCTAGGTTTATAGGCCCATGTTTCCTGTACATTATGTTGACGGCGTTCTTGGAGGGGCTGCTCCTGTTGGGTCTTGAGCGGCGTTTAAAAGGAGCCAGTCAAAAACGGGCCATGCGGGTCAAACAAAATAGTGGTAACTTAGCATACATGGAAAATATGCGTTTTTCAGCTTTGAATACGCCCTAAGGATACATGCTAATCTGGTGCGCTTGTTAAACAGTACCGTTATTGGCATTATGCCCAGTAAGAAGGCGATCTGTCACTAGTGACGTGACAAGTGACATATACAGGGCGGCGCCAGGGTATTTCGATAGGGGGGCAAAGCATTGGGTGAGTGATCGCTGTCCTGGGGAGGTGTCTAAGGGGAGGGGTCCCCCTCTCCTTGAGAAAATTTTGGTAAATTAAGGTTGCTTAGATACAAAATGGTGCTGCCTTTGGTGTATTTTTTGAACTGATCATGTAGGCCCCTATGGCTGGAAATTGTTCATAATTTAGTAAATTCTAATTTTTGGTCTGGTGAAAGAGGGACGTCCTGGGGGTCTAAGGGGAGCTGATGTCCCCTCCCCTTAGAGAAATTTTGGGTAATTTAAGGTTGCCTACATGCAAAATGGGGCCGTCTTTGGGATATTTTTGGAACGGATTACATACAGCTGGAAAATGTTCATAATGTATTGAATTCTAATTTTTGGTCGGGTGAGAGGGCCGTGCTGGGGGTCTAAGGGGAGGGGATGTCCCCTCCCCTTTGAGAAACTTTGGTAGTTTAAGGTTGCCTACATGCAAAATGGTGCCGTCTTTGGGATAGTTTGAGAACTGTTCATATCCTGGAAAATGTTCTTATTGACTTCTAATTTTTGGTTATCTGAAGAGGACAGAAGCCTTTGTTGTCTAAGAGAAGGGTATGATGTCAACAAACCTCCTAAAGCCCTTCCCCCCCCCCCTTGAATACTTTGCAACCTTCTGTTCGGGGAAAGTTTTTACGCAAAAATACGTGCGTGGAGTCCACAGAAACAGTCTTGAACTATTACGAAAATTTTCCTTGCTTCATTTGTGCATTATAAAAGGGTATCTAAAGGCTGCAAACACCGGAATATGGCCTCCTGGAAGCTCTGGATTAATTGTATGGATCAGATATAGGCCTACCCCACCCCACCCCTCCTCTTCTCTTCTTCTTATTTCTCTTTCGCTTCCTCCTTTCTTCTCTTTCGTTTTCACCTTTTCTTCTTTTTTCCCTCTTCTTTTTCTTCTCTTTTACCTTTTTTTGCAAATTATAGGGGGGCTTGTGATTAGCGTGGTCTATGACCTCTAGTACGCAACTTTAATCAAATATGAAAAGGTGTCGATTTCATCTCCTTCTTCCTCTGGGGCGGGGGATGGGTGAGGCGGAATAACCTTCCTTCAGCTTTAGAATAACGATAACAACAGTTCTAGATTTTCGGATATGCTGATTTAAAATTGGAATTCTCAATCCTTTAGTTTTCGAGATATCTGGTTTTTATTAGAGGGCGCCCTCTAATGGACCATATGCAAATTAGCTGTGTCATCACTTTAACCCAGCTCATGTCATAAAATACGTGAAGTCCTTTTATGATATTTTATATCGTAGGTACGTTCTTTTTGGTGATGTAAAAAATTTGTTACCTACCCACATACATGCCTGCCTACCTACCTAGATGCACACGTATACACGGACACATGTACGTATCTTCGTTAGAACAGTTTTTACATTATCGGTAAATTCTTTTTACATTATCGATATACGAGAGTTTTTACAATATCGGTAATTTTTTTTTACATTATCGGTTCAAAGATTTTTTTACATTATCGGTAATTTTTTTTTACATTATCGGTTGTTTTTACACTATCGGTAATTTTTTTTTACTCCATTATCGGTCGTTTTTACATTATCGGTTAATTTTTAAATTATCGGTTGTAACAGGGGTATTAGGCCATGCCACCCCCCCCCCCTCTAACGTATAAATTTTTTTTTAGCTTCTAAAAATATGTAAATTTTATAACACAAATTTTACTTCAAAAGGTAGCATATGTGGCACCAGATTGCATGTAAGCAGACCCAATTTTTCAAAAAATTTCAAAGGGGGAGGGGGACATCCTATAAGCTTACAAATTCTCTAACTGCAATACGGAAGGATGAGGTTCGTCTGCGAGTAAACCCTCCGTCGCCCTTAGGATCAGGGATGCGGATTGCCTCTGTGGAGTCCAGTGGCAGGACTGTAACACCCTAGTCCGGACAAGGGTTCATTTCTGCATTCGAGCCTTCTTTCCCCGGAATCGGATTTGCTTAAAATGGGAGGTCCCGCAATCAGAAAAGGTCAAGAATTGGCTGGAGCTGGACTCGGACTCGGAGTCGATTCCACAAATATGAAAGTTTCAAAGATGTTATGTAAGGCTATTGTGTTCTTGGTGTATAATTTTATACATAAATGGTCACACACGTCAACGTATTTTACAGGGTAGTCACGAATATGAAATTGAATCCTAAAATATTAATTTTAAGTTAAGTGCATATGATGCACAGTCTAAAACCATTTCCATGATATAGCACATTCTCAATAGCCACACTTGTAACTGGCCCGTAATTAGGGTGACTAGAATCAAATTTTGCTCGTAATTGGGTTGGATCAACACGAATACAGCCATACCCAGTGAGGTGTCACTTTGCATGCCCACTTCAACAAACTTCTGCATCAGTAACAAGTTATATTAGTCACAACGAAATTAACGCTAGATCAATGTGCTATGCAGTGAAGTTGAAAAGACGAAGTGTTTTGTAGCATATCCAAAAGAAGGACTTTTGGGAGGAGACAAGAGGTTGATGCGGGGAGTTGTGATCAACCAGCGTAGTCAGATCCTTGTTACTTTGCACAACAGTGTCATTTGAGGAAGGAATAGTAAGTCGGAGTAACAGTGGTGGCAGTAGTAGTGGTAACAGAAATGCTCCATATCAACACAACTTCGTGTTTTACTGACTGGTGCAAACTTGTCGTACGAATAGCTATCACGGTTCCCAAACGGCGCACTTCTTTATAATTGGCCTGGGGTCCATTAGCTCCTGGACCAAAGGGCCCCTTATCAGTAGGTCGAGTGGCGATGCCAGAGGTTGACGATTGGGGGCACTATAGGAGACGGTGCTTTTAGCCCAACCTAGATGCATTTGGTCAGAAGGTCGGTGTAAAGTGTGTATTTTTTGAGAAATTTTTGTGAACTTAGGGTGGCTTAAATGCAAAATGCAGGTATCTCAGGCAAATTTTTCAGTTAATTACATGCATAGAAATTATGATAATTTAGTGATATTTTGGCTTTGGCATGGCATGGAGGTCGGAGTTGTACATTTTTTCGGAAAAGTGTTCCGATTAAAATAATGTATTGTTGCCCCAATAATAGTTATAAGATACGGAGTGTGTACCTGTGATGAATGCGCGTCGAAATTTTGCATTGAAAATCGTCCCCATACAAAATTTGCTTTCAGACTTTGCACTGAGACACTTTGAACCCCCCCCCCCCCATCTTCGCTGCCTGCAATGTCCTGCTCCTTCATAATGAATCCAATGCACAAGAATAACCGGCGTAAATGTATACAACCTTCACTTTGAATAAAGCAAATATGTTTGAGATGGTATTGAGACACGGTCATGCGGTGAGGCTGCATGCGCGCGGAGCGCGCAAAATTTTTGATACTTTGATTGCTGATATGTCCAAAGGACTCAACGCCCATTTCCATTTCTGAAGCAAGGAATAATGTGGGTACAATTCCAATTTTTGAGACCTTGAATTTACTAAGCCTGGCTTTTTCCTGTGCATCAGTGTAGTGGGGGCCCATATGGTCGGGTTACGCCACTGGAAATGGTTATGCCCTACGAGGATTATTTACATCCCTTCTGCTACAGATAGTCCAAGTGTTTGTAAAGCTCCAACTGTTGAGCTTTGTTTATGGTCATTAACACTGCAGACGCCTGATAAAAAAAATATGTCAAAGGCAAAAGGGTTTGGCAGTCATGTTAAAATTTTCGATATCACAGGTGAAATTTAACGATACTGTTTGTGTACAAGTGTGACCCCGAACGAAAATTTCGCTGCAGATGTTGGGATATTTCGCCTCAATTTTTTTCAAACGCTAACGCATTTAGTATATTCACTTTCAACTTTGAAGAGCTGTAGAAGAATTTTTTATGTAATTAATGAAATCACTGGGATGAAAATAATTTTGAAAACTTTGAGACTTTCGAAAAAGTACACGCTGTCATTAAAACAGTTTAAGAAAATATGAATGGTAAAGTTTCTACCTGATGCTGTTCTTTTAAAAGCTGAAGTATTTTGAAGGCGAAACAGGTCTTGTGAAAGCAGCTTGGAGCGGTTAACTTCAGTTGACATATTTTATGTTTTTGATCATACTTTTGTATGAAAGAATTTCGTATTAAAAAATTGAAGTTTGGACAATTTATAATATAACATTTCCTCAATGAAACATTTCCTTTGTCGTATCTCTCGTGTCTTAATTTTACTAGCAATATTTTATTTTACATTATTATATAGTTCGAGTTGTCTTGCGCAAACATTTCTTGACTTGGACACTGATGGCTCTCACCCAAACTTTTATGCAGGTTTGTTAGAAAAAGACATTTAATTGCGCGAAAATAGCAAATGCTCTGACTTAATGAGGACTGAATGCAGCATAAATGCAGCCCTAGTATGGGTACAGTTAAAAAACATACTTCAACTGCACGTATGTCACAGATAATTACTTATAATGTATTTTAGTATGCCAATTTATTCATAAGTCAATCCTTTTAAACCATATCTTAGCTTTCAATAAAATCTTGTATATATTATGACGTTTGATGAAAAGCATTTTTTCTAGTGTGTATTTTTTTTTAATTTGCTGGCTTATATGGGAAATTATATAAAATAACATCGTTGTAAATTTTAATTTGTAAAGGTACATTTCAGAGAAAAATCGCATGTATATATTTTAGAGTAATATATATATATATATATATATACATTTTAGAATAAAATTGCATACATATATATATATTGTACAGTACTTTGAAATAATCAAACTGTTGAAAAATTCTAACTGAACTTCTGAAAGCATCGATTATCAACTTGAACTCCTTTTACAACAGCTTTCCTTTATAACTTAAAAATTAATGGTCTGTTCTTGATTTGCTACGCACTTAAAAGCAACGTCATAACTGCATAGAAACGCCTGTATTGCAGTTTTATTTAATAACCTGCCTTTTATTTTGACGCTTGAAACCAGTCTGGTTCTAGTACACAGTTGCCTTGATCCGTGACGGGAATGAGAAATAAAGAAAGTCATTTCTATTGCGAGTGATTTAAATTGTAAGAAAACATACTTAAAATTCTCTTGTGAAGACTATCTCTTATTTCAATTTCTGAAAGAAAAATGTCATAGGATATGAGAAAGTCAGCAAAACATTCTTCCTTTTGAATAACAACTTTAGAAGTAAGACAACACAGCCCTTTGTAGCTTAAGGCAAGACCCTCCTGACCTGCAATGTCCAAATTCGCTAATAAACGGCTGTAGTGGAGCGCCACTTGTTTAGTATTATCATAATTGACATAAATATCCAATTTATAATAGCTCCACCAATCTTCACACTTTCTGGAATAAACCCGAAGCAGGTATGAAAATATGTTATAATCTCATTCCACCATGATTTGACTGCTTGAACCTGGTTTAGGCAATGAATATCCATTGACTATGTAGTGTCGTTCAAGAAAAGTATAAATTTGTTAGGATTTCGACTGTTACAAGTGAGTTTATCCACGTTTATTAGTACAACTTAAAAACTAAATAGTTTTTGCACTATGCCGGTAGAACTATGCTAACTATTCAGCAGGACACAGATTCCAGCACTGATCTCTTTCCAGACCAGATATGAATTAATATCCAAAAGCAATGAAGTTCTTAAAGCCTGGTTTCTTTAACGATGTCAGAACTTGAGTTTATGGAACCAGACGAACCTTTCGAAACAGCAGGTTGAGCATGTTGAGGCTCCATTCACGGTTTTGCATTGTGTTCGTGAACAGTTCCTTTAACAAATATGGTATATAATATCACTGGCGTAGGAAGCTGCTTAGGACTGGGGGGCTGAACCTTGTTTCGGATCGCCGTCCTGAGGAAGGGGTCTGAGGGGAGGGGTGCCCCTTCCCCTTTGGAAAATTTTTTGATATTCTAGGGTCCTTAGATGCAATTTGGTGCATC
>WURT03000026.1:1961195-1992553 GCA_009936505.3 Holothuria glaberrima
TAGCAGATTTCATTTATTTTGCTGTTTTGACTCTGCAACACGGAATTTACTCACTAAGTGCGCAACATTCCAACCCAACATGCTATACTATCAGGCAACGGAGCTGCCATCAGTGGTGCCGGCACGGGTGCACGGGCACATTCCCCCCAACCGATTTCCGTAAATTTTCTCGAAAATGGGCCACAAAGGCGTTTAAGCTATAGCTTTCTGTAGGGGATAGCCTGGATAGGGGGAGGTGTGTTTCTGAAGGAACGATGAATAAATTTGAATAAATTTTGATCAGAAGTTACTCTCAAACTATCAAAATTCTCGCAAGTCCTTCAAAATTTTCGCGCGCTTCGCGCGCATGTAGCCCTACCGCGTGACTTTGTTTACTATCAATCAAATTACGCTGATTGTTTGTGTGCAAAGGAGTCATTATCTGATTATGAAGGAGCAGAGCAGTGCAAAAATGTACAGTCGTGAAAATCAGGGAAAGACATATTTTATGAAAATTAAAAGCTTATATGAATTACTAGACAGAAGAGTCGTTCTCTTATTTGCGGATGGATTTTGTCAGGAACTGATGTTTCTCAGTGCGAAGTCTACCCACAACTATTGTTATGGAAATGCATTTAGCGTTCAGGTCGCTTCGTGCGCATTCGTCGCAACATGCAGACTCCATATTTTATAGCCATTGTTGGGGCAATAATACAATATTCTGACCAAAGCACTTTAACGACAAAAGTACATCTTCGAGTTCGACCTTTACAAGGCTGCAAGGACTCCGCATCACTAAGGAATATTAGAGCAATGTAATATCATGAGTAGCATACACAGCATATTTGACAAAGATACCTGCATTTTGCATTTAAGTTAAACAAAAAAGAAAGAGTGGTTACCCCTCCACTAAGACAACAACCTTTTCTTTGCAGTCATTCAAAAGCCTTCCTTAACTGTGAAAGTTTTCCGGTATATGATCAGTTCGTAAATTTGTAAAAGATAGCACCATTTTGCGTCTAAGCAATCTTAAATGAACAAAAATTTCTCAAAGGGGAGGAATACCCCTGCCGTTGGACCCATTCCCCAGGACATCACCTGCACAAGGTGACAAAAGAAAGATTTGCTCCGGGCTCAAACTACCCTCGATGAGAACAGGCGCAATGTATACCGTCTTTCAAGTTGTATCTGGGGTGGGGTGGGCTTAAAGCATCATCATCATCTGTAGTGCCCCTCCCAATCACCAAACTCTGGCGGCGCCACTGACTGCCATTGTATGCTACTTGTGATTTTGTTAATTTTAATCATGTGCGTCCTGCGGGAGGGTTCTGAGGGGGGAGGGGCTGTCCTCCTCCCCTTTGGAAGGACTGGGATGCAAAATGGTACTATTTTTGACACATTTTGAAGAGTTTTCTTTTTAGCCTCAACTTTTCACGCATGACGGCTAATGGGGGGGGGGGTTAGCTGTTGCGTCGCCGCCTGGATCCGTCACTGCCATGTACCAAACGTATCCATCTTTACTCCATTGCGAGCAGACAGATGAATAGAATGTTTGTCGAGTATTGCTTCATGGCAAAAACAACTCCCATACTACGATAATTGACAGTTTCAGCCTCATTTTAACACTATTTCTTGATCACATAGCTTTTGCTTTGAACTTTCATAGATACTCAACATGTCTTTAGTCCGCTGGTCGTACCCTCTCCTCAAACTTACCCACTCCGTTTTGGTCGAGACTTAAATAGCATAAGCATTCGCTCCAAACTTATTTTGAAACAACAGCTAAATCTCACACATTTCTTCTAATTTTTCTTCCAAGTATCTTCTATGATATTTCAGGACGTAAATATTGCATATTCAAGGTTAACCATGGAGTTACTCCCGTTAAATTTCACAATTTGTCACATGATTCTCAACAGCCATTCGTGAAATAGGCAATCCAATTTGGGGTGACTGCATTTTCCCTTATTAAACGGAAACACTACTTTTCAAGTTCACAAAACTTAAGACCATGCCTTAAAGATACAAAAAAGATGTAGGTAATTTATAGTGGGCATGACAAGGCCAAAACAACTTTTGTGTATTGCAAAATTGGACACAGTATTGTATAAATATCTCTTCACACACAGTTAAAACCTGTGCAATTCGGCATACATGGAATTTGAACAAAATGCACAAAAATCCAATTTGGAAAAATGTCCCAACAGGTCACCTGACTGTTATGAAGCAATTGGCGGCACAACCACTGCGCTATAAAGGGGGTTTAACATCGTCACGTGATCGCTCGTCTACTTGTTTTGAAGGGTAAGATCGCGCGTCTGTCTGGTTTTGAAGGGCACGCGTTCATTGTGTCATAGTAATATCTATGGTTTTGCCGTGTGCGTGTGCTGTAAATACATTTCCTGCGTGTGTTGTTTGTCCTTCAGTGCCTGGGAATCACAATCGCGTGACGTCACATGAAATCCCTCTATAAGGACGCGTATCTAGATGTGGAACGAGTATACGCTGAGGAAAACTTATCTTTGCAACTTGTTGAGAAGGCACTTACATCACAATACTGCGCAGCATATAGAGCGCAGACTGTGTTGGAGGCAATGACGTGCATGCTAACGCGCGCAAGCGCTCCTGAGCGCCACTCGCAAGGTTGGGGGCTTGGCACATCGTTGACCAGTATGCACGCGTGCATAATTATGCGGGCGCGTGTTTAGCTTCCCTACGTAAGCTTCAGTTCTGTTTTTGTGCACAAAGAATGCTATCGGCGCGCTGTACAGAACAGCTATGCACATGTATCATGGACAGTCCATGCATAACAAGCGCGCCTACATTTGGGCTGTTCAGTGACGGTGTTATTGCGAATGCTCTGCAGTCACCGCGCAACGACGCATAATTCACAATCTGGTCACTGGTCACACGCGCTGCTCTAGTACAACTAGCACAGGTGTTTGCAATGATGTACTTGCTAACGCGGCACATGCACATGATTCGGTCGGTGTAGACACGATGAGTGAGCTGCCTTAGTACAGAAGCGTTACTTACTGTTCCCCCAATGACGTCACCTCTTGAGACGCGCTCACATACGTTTTTTTCGCTTTCGGATTTCAGGTTGGCTGGGCCTGGCCTGTATTTGGGAATTTACTTGGTCGTATTCCGGTATATATGGACGTAATTTAGTCCGGAAAACATTCGTTTTATTTCAAGCTGTACCCAAAGATTATTTATAGTGAAACTTAGTTTGGCCATGTCATACCCACTTTAAAATAAGGTAGCATAATAGCTTCATTTTCAAGAAATTAATTCTCACAGATAGTCGGTTGTTTGTATCTAAAGAGCTATTTGTTCACAAAAACTTTCAAAATGATGCAACATCCAAAACTTTTGTAGTGCATTGTACTTTTGGAGAGAATACGTTGTTGAGCTTTTTTGTGAGAGTGAATTGTTATAACTGCTTTGTATTCCACATTAGCGCAATGTTGACACAAAATTTCCCTTTAAGTTTCAACTGATTGCTTCTTTTATAAGAAAATGCATCTTTTGTATTGCTTAAGATATAGCTTCATGCAGAGAGTATGGGTTCTCACACTATCGGTCGCAGCGTCCCAAATATCAGTGAGCTATCTTGTGGTTATGTAGGGCCGCCGGATAATTTGGGCAGAAAAAATGATATTAAGCCCGTTATAGTTTTTTAACTCATTTTCTTCGTTCGTGCGTTCTGTTAAGTGCAGTTGGCCTAAGGGTTAATCGCCAAAACGTGGGCTCCAGTAGGTTAAGTTTGAGAATGGCAAGTTACGACAGGACTGCCAACATTGAGTGAGATCTCTGAATGAGATTTTGTCTCTGCAGTATCTACGGGGAGCATTACCGTGAGTTGTCGCGTAGCGTACCAATAAAATTTTGAGTCCCAGATGGCAGGAAATGGCACTTCCGCAGTGGTATTGCCAGGATTAATCTGACGAAGTGTCTTAGCTCCCCAACAGGGTTGGGAGAGGGGATGTACGGAGGTAGCCTAAGCAACCCGAAGTCCTAACAAAAGCTACGCGCTGCCAGAATAAAGATGAAGCCATAATTTTCGGCGCACGGGGCGTGCCGAAAATTTTATAGACGTAATTGTGAAAATAAAACATTGCCGAGCTTTTTACTAAAGAAAAGTCAAAGTTCGGTTTTTATTGAAGAAAATGCATTTGAAGTTTGGGGTTTAAATTGAAGAATCTGCCTCCTTAAGAGCAAAAACAAGAAAAGTGTCGGGGCAGAGAAAGGGTGACCATGGCCCCCTATGATACCTGCAAGGCGCAACCCCTGCAGGTCCTTGACTTAGGAGTAACATCTAAGCTTTCATTAAGTTGAGATCTGATGGTTTCTTAACATTCATTTCTTTGAGAACTGATGGTTTAAAAAGGGGGAACTTGGAAATATTTACTTGCAGTTATTATTACGCAACCGATACGTTTTAAATTACTGAATCGGTGAAGGGAAAGAAAAAAAAAAACTATCTGCTTCTTGGAGACCAAAATATGCATCATGCATTTTTAAAACACTGGTTCCAAGTACAGCTATAGCCTCACACCTAATGTTGAAAATTAGAGGGCGCATTAGATAAAAGCTCCTACTCAATGTGGGAGAACCCACATATCAAGTATGAGATAAATCAAAGACTTCATTCTCAAAATATCTTGTTTACAAGGTTTTCACATTTTGACCTCTGGTCAAAAGTTGCCTTTGTCCTCTATCGAAAACATCAAGGACTATCTACTCGATATGAACATCAGAATACTTAGTATGGCACTCTCACTATTACCCTTTTTGAGATATCGTGTTTAGAAGCAGTGTCACACACACGGGCACACGCGGATACACATACACGCACGACATCACGATACACACACGACATCAAGATACCATAGATTTCTTTTGCCTCAGGCAAGGAATTAAAAACTTGCCATTAGCGTCCTGTGTCTACCATGCGTGACTAAGTTACCAGTACAGGAGGGGAAAAAGCAGCCGAACGGTCCAGATTGGAGGAAAACCCACTTTAGGCGGAAAATTTGCAACTAGACTTTAGCCACAACCATGTGTGAGAACTTTGCATCAGCAGTAGACCTACGGGAGAAAATGTGGCATCCAAAGGCTCCGATTTTTCTCAGGAAATAGCACGAAAAATAACTTCCCAGGGAGTTTCAACAGAACGTTCCAGTCCCTTGATTCTCCGGGGGGCCACATTTATAGACGTCGCGGGCAGCCACGCACCGATGTCACATGATCGCGCATCTCTCTGGTTTTGAAGGGCAAGAAGCGCGTTTCCTCGGTTTTGAAGGGCAAGCGTCTATTGTGTCACAACATATGCGTATGAAGCTGTTCGAGACGGGGGGGGGGGATGAACTTTTCGGATCACCGTCCTGGGGAAGGGGTCTAAGGGGAGGGTGTCCCCCTCTCCTTTGGATTTTTTTTTTAATATTTGAGGGTCCTTAGACGCAATTTGGTGCAAAATATTGGACAAATTTTTCGGTAAATTATTGTAAATTTTTTACATTTCTTACAGAGGAAACAAAATAGGGGTTTTCGTCTTTGAATTAAGGGGGCGGAAGCATAGTTCCGCCTCACTACAATTTGACTGGGGGGCTTTAGCCCCCACCCCCGCTTCCTACGCCTATGTGTCACAGTAGTTTGTATGGTTAAGCCGTGCGCGTGTGCTGTAAATATACGAGTGTATAATTATTGCTCTTCAGTGTCTGGCAATCCCACTCGCCTGACGTCACATGTTATCTCTCTATAGATGAAAAACGGCTGCTTTAATAGACGCTTGAACAAATAGACAAGTTATAGTTGTACACAAGTTGTAGACAAGTTGGAGTAGAAGACGTGCTACAGTAGGCTAAGTTCGTGTTACAATAGACCTTATGCACTGACGTCACGAAACGTCATTTTGGAGGCAAAACAATGAAGCACACTGCACGCACAATGTAGATTTTGCACGCGAGTGAAGGAGACTTGCGCGGTATCCGACTGGTTCACAAATCTGCTGTCTGCATGAGATAGTATAACTTGCATCAATACTCGCTTGCCTCCAAACAAGGGCCCCATTTCATGCTCTGTGACTTCATATGCATAAGGTCTATACTATAAGCCTACTTCGAACTGCAAAAGTGTAAGCTCTATACTGCTCGATAAAAGTTGAAGGACCAACAGACTTTATGGGCAGTATTCGATTTTGCCACAAGTGGAACATTTTACCTACCGAATTTGACCAACACTGAAGTGCCGAAGACACATGCATCGGAAGCTGAAGGCGCAAGTTATCTAGGGGGACCGGATGCATGCTACCTCCCATTGTTTACCTGTTTTATTTTCATTTACAGAGTCTAGCTGAATATAACACTGCGGGTCCATTTTTCTCGGATGCTTTACTGCAAATATATCAACTACAAGGGCTTTTGAACGCCATGTGGGACATGATAACACACCGAACGTCTCATCATATACTACTCAAGTACTATCTGAAGCGAAACTCCAGATCTTGCGGGGAGGGGGCGGGGGTTCAGACGAACCCCTGACCCCCTGCATACGGGCCGGGGATTTAACATGTCAGGTCTACCAGTGGGCAGGGAGACTGCACAACTGTGCATATGACACAATGGCTCTCTATAAATCGAGGATTCTGTCCCTCGCATTTTTCGCGGCAATGAGTTTAAATGAGTTGTACAATTATTTTAGCGCATGAAATTAGTATGACTTAATTTTCAAATTCCCGGATTCCAGTTTCATTTCGGCTCAATTTGGAATACTCTAGTCCAAATGTTAACGAAACGCGATTACATTTGCTCGCAAATACACAAATGTCTGCATACAAGACACAAGACAAATTTGGAAATTATGTTCCCTAATCCACGTTAAAGGCTAAGGAATTTCTTCAGGTGTAGTTAGATCGCAAAAAATAATAATTATATTGAAATGTAATAAACTGGTGCACCAGGTTATTGGAAATGCTTACCGGAATCAGGCAAAACTCACCCAGTTCCAAAGTGCAAATTCCACGCAGCCCGCACAGCTTCATAGTATGAAATTAGCCGAATGGTTACAGTGGCTTAGGTGCGCAATCACAGCGTCTCACCGCACTGCTTCAGGTCTTCTAATAAAAAAATCTAGGAAGTTTGACAAATCTGTGCTTATTTCCGAACTGAATTTCATCACTGTTATCCCCATATTCGAGGGGTAAAGAGCACAAGTTTATATGCACACTGTGAAGAAAAAATCACAGAAAGGGGTTAGAACACTTCGTTTGGGACCACTTATCTCTCGTGGTTAGAAGTGAGGGCGGGCTCACGATTTTGAAAGCGCTTGTTTCTTTCTGCCACTGCAGGACTCATTAGTTAAAGGGGCTTATTGAGTTGGTACTCAAAATTGATAAATTTTTTCACACCTGTTGAGATTTACTCAAATCTTGATGGTAAATGGTCAAACTAAGTGATTCTGCATATCTGACTCACAACTGAAATTGTCAAGCAATGCTTTCCTTCAAACTCATCACAAAAATAATATCAACTCAATGAGCCCCTTTAAACCTTTCTTTTACAAAGTTCTCATTTTGCCAAGGATGCTCATATTTTTGTGTTTTATCCTCGGTGATGTTTTCATATCAATTGCAAAAACTGGTTGAAGTAGTGGGCGCTGTTTCAACTTTAAAGCCGCCGTCTTTTTGTAGTCATCGTAAATTTTGCATGCCCCAATGAAATTTTCTGGAGAGTCGAACTTCTCATCATTAAAATACATGCCAGGGAAGAAAGTTATGTGGTAGGTTCAGGAAGGACCCTTTGCTAAGTGCCATTGGTCAGGCTTACATTTATGCACTGACGCCACGCGAATGCATTTGGCATTTGAAGGATAAACAATGAAGCACACTGCACGCACGACGTAGACTCTGCATGTGCGCGTCACGATCCGACCGGTGCACAGATCAGTTGCCTGCATTTTTTGGTGAAAGTTGTAACGATACGCGCTTACCTCTTCTGGGAGGGGGATCACTTCCTGTTCTGTGACGTCATAGGCAAAGGGTCTTTTTCCACAAGCATTATCAACGTTTTAGGTTTCTAGTATGGCGCATCCGAAAGGTCGGTGGCCAGTTTGTTACGGAACAAGCAAATCGTTTAATGTGAACTTTGGCTTATTCACCCGACATGTAATAGCGCCCGATATTTACCGGATTGCATTTTCCCATATATGAGACAGGCAGCCCAGAAGAAAATTCCAGTTAAAAACAGGTATTTGTAAACAGGTCCTGACAAAACCAGTTAAAACCCAACAAAACCCGACACACCAATTACCCGTAGACAGGAATTTTAAGCTGGGAGATGGCGGGGTCTATGGACAACTATTCTTTCTAGCCAGGGCAAAGCCCCATGACCTCTAGGATATTTACAAAGTTGAGATCATTAGAATAAAGCGTTTAACTATCCTCAAATGTCATTTGACGAGCCAGCAGACCACAAAAATGGAATGATTTTTTAAAATTTATTTTTCTTTTTACAATAACATAACTAGGACCAAGGACGGTCGATTCATGGTACAGCAAGATCACGGAGGATGGATTGATGGTGGGTAAGGAATGGGGCAGTTTGGAACACTAAAACAGCCTTGCTATCATGCAAACTGGCAAAAGTAATTATGAAACTAGAAGCCCATGTCTACAATGAGCCCGTTTGGCGCACCACAAACAATTGCGTTTTTTAAGAAATTTTAGTAATCCGTTTTTGTTTTTCTTTTATTTTTTTTGTGTGTAATTTTACCCTTTTAGGAACAATTTAGAGGCCCTCCGACCCTAACCTTCATCCCCAAATGTTAATCCGGCCATGTGCCTTTCGAGAGGTGTTTAAGTTTCATACAAAGGTTGGGGAAACTACTTATAT
Organism: Holothuria glaberrima; assembly: GCA_009936505.3. Classification (NCBI taxonomy): domain Eukaryota; kingdom Metazoa; phylum Echinodermata; class Holothuroidea; order Aspidochirotida; family Holothuriidae; genus Holothuria; species Holothuria glaberrima. The sequence continues at coordinate 1,970,069 of WURT03000026.1, forward strand.
CTTTCACGTTTGCGTCAGCATTCTTTAGTACTAAACGCCAAGTCATAGTGAGACCGTCGATGACAGGACTGGTGCCTCGCCGCCCCCAGATAAACATGAATCATATTGCCTTCATTGCACAGAACCGTGTTTATATCTTTTTATGGCATATGGCTATGCGGTTGTGAGATGTAGGCACCATCATCTATACATCATAGCTCTATAGCTAAGACGACTGTCACGCCGGGTCTACAATTTGTCTGCAGAGCAGTCTAAGAGTCGGCGTCACACCAAGTGCTTCTTCAGGAGGTTACCGTCTTCAAGAACAGGTTGGCATTACGACTGCATAAATAGAAAACGGGGACGGTAGCTGATGATGGTAGGAGTAAATGGCAATATTTTAGTGTATTCACAAGGTCAGGAAGCTAAGTGGACTAAGGACCCTTTAAACATCAATTAAAAGTGACAGCCTCAGCCCCCTCCCCCTCCCTCCCACATACACTGCTGAGCAGAGATACTTCAACCAGTTCCTGGTTTCACGAACTAAGTTATCGATGAGAGACATCCAGCATTTCTCATTGGTTGATATGCAAATTTTAATGAATGCAAACATGTACAAATGCATACACCTTTTGTCACAAGTGTTCAGGGTATTTCACCCATCGACTGAGTTCATTTAATCCGCAGTTTATAATGACGCGCAACCTTGTGACTAAGTGCAAATACTGAAAATGTTTTAATAGTTTTACAGCTTCCAGGAACCAGAAAGCCAAAAGGATTAGTAATTCCTTGCCTTTGTAAAGTATGTTTTGTATACTGTGGTTTGGAAATTGACAAGAGCCAAACAGACAATACAATTAATCAACATGTGAACTGCTTTTTGTTCTGAAAAATTCTTTTATTCTTTTGTACTGAAATCTTGTTAAGAATTTTTCTTGATACTGTGAGATTCCTGGAACAAGTGAGCCTACAGGATAAGAATAAATTTCAAAATTTTATAAAGGTTGTTTCTGGTGGGATCACAGGTGACCTCAAATGACCTTTGACCTCCACCAAAAACATTACCATTCTTCCTCTTCAACATGACAAATCTATTTACCACATATGAAAAATGTCGGTCATTCCTTTCTAGAGATAACAGGTTACAAGGTTTTCGGTCTTTGACCTCTGGTGACCTCAAATGACTTTTGACCTCCACCAAAAACAATAGGGTTCTTCCTCTCAACATGACAAATCTATATTCTAAATATGAAGTGCCAGTCATTTCTATCTTGAGATATCATGATTACAAAGTTTTCGGTCTTTGACCTCTGGTGACCTCAAATGACCTTTGACCTCCACCAAAATCAATAGGGTGCTTCCTCTCAACATGACAAATCTATATACCAAATATGAAGTGTTGGTCATTCCTACCTCAAGATACCGTGATTACGTTTTTGGTCTTTGACCTCTGGTGACCTCAAATGACCTTTGACCTCCACGAAAAACAGTGTTCTTCCTCTCAACATGAAAGATCTTTATACCATATATAAAAAGTGACGGTCATTCCTATCTTGAGATACCGCAATTACCAAGAGTGTCACATACACACACACACATCACCATCGCATTGACTGCCTTCAGCAAGGAATGAAAAACCTATTGCATGCACATTGGACTTTAATTGGACTGAGAAAAGACAAGTTCAAAATTTGGATGAGCAACAGAAAAACAGATTTAGATAGGAGCCTACGTCTGTCCTGTAACAATTGGGAGTGGGTGTGGGAGAGTGACTGTCTAAATGACAACTGGATGGTTCTCTGGCTAAGGCCTTGCCACAAAAGCAAGAGCGTCGGCAGCTTCTCAAAAGTGGGGGGACATGACCTTGACCAGAAATATTAAGCCCGACCTGAAAAGCTCTAGAAGAGAGGGATCCAGGGCACACTTAACGGCCCTGGAAAAATTGGGGGACCAGATGATCTGAGACATTTCCCCATGAATTTAATCAATTAAATGGCCATTTTCACCATTTTTGAGACTGATTTTAATGTTGCAAGCTGTAGGACTAAACATTTGTCGACCATTGTCATCAGGGTTCTGGAAAAAAGTTTTGGGATAATCCAATCCCTTCCACTTAACATAGTGTAGGGGGGAATGTCCCCCACCTGTTGATGCCTAATCACAAAAGCATCAGATAAAATCAAGTCCACTTCTGAAAAAATTAAAAGATTTGTGGATTTGTGGAAATCGACTGGTCTGGGGGTGAAACACTTACATAAAGCCAACAAAAAGACAACAGAAGAAATTATTTTCACGTTGCAAAAATACATTTTTCCTGGTGCAGACTTCTCATTTGGCTTGGATATTTAAACAAAAAAGCCTTTCTTTTATTATTCTTATCATCTAATTGAACATACTTATATCAATTTCATTCTACTTGTTGCAATGCTTAAATTTACAGCAAAAGAAAAAAAATCAGGTCTATGCCTGTATATATTTAAAGGTGATCATGTGACGAGGATGTCACGTGCAAAATAATAAATGTATAAGCAGTCTGACTAAAGAGTTACATTCATAACTATCACATTATATACTAGTAACATTCAAGACTCAAACATGTAATAATATTTTGTCAACCTCTTAATAAGACAACCACATCTTGTCATTGATATGCAGCTTGGTAATAAAACACCAAATGTGACTCCCTGTCCTCCACGGGAGGGGAGTAAAAAGGCGAAAAAGGGGCCTGGCAGTACCACAGAGGGCAGCATTACAGTAAAGGATGGTAAGGAAAGTCAGACTCGGGTCGATACTTGGCAGTTAAATCAGGCAGAACTGACCCTTTAAAGTTACAAAAATACTAAATACATGACCAAAATAGAAGGAAAATAATATAAGCCTCATTGCTGAATCTGGCAGTTTTCATTCAAAATTTTCCATCATAACACACTGAATTTAAGCAATCCTTTGACGCTCCAGCACTATACTATTTCATTACATGTTTAAGAAAATAAGAGAAAAGACAAAACGAGAGAGAGAGAGAGAGATGCAAAAAAAAAGAAAAAGCGTGGCACCATTAAATATTTAAATTCATCACATCTCCCACTAAATCCATCATGACATATCATCAGCTAGTGTGTGATACTGTGATCAAGGTGACAGAATATTGAGCACTCTTCACCCAACATTAGCTGCATATGGGATGTCCAGGAATAATACCACTTCAAAAAATTTTCGACTTGGCCAATTTTTGACCACACACAACAGGCCATGAACAGTTGCTATTAACACCATGGTAAAATACAAACACACATCACGTGTTTCACAAATAGACATTTACAAAGAATACCCCACAAGACACTTCCAATGGAGATGTACCATCAACGTGCCAAGTCAGAATTTAAGGGTACCGATTATTAATAAGCTGCTTTTGTCTATGGAAAAAAAAAGAATTTTCAAACGTCAGTTCTTTGAGAGCTGGACCATAAAAGAAGTATTAATGAATGAACAAAAAGGACAGAGCCAAAGCTTGAGAACCACTTTAGCTCTTCAAAACTTCCTCCTTCCAAATTCTCACAACTGAATTTTATTTTAAAGTACTTTCTTGTAAAAGATTCTAGGGAAGGTAAGGAATGAACTGCAGAAAACAAAATATGCTTATTTTTAATAGAAAAAGAGCCACAAACGAAGTGTTTAAGCAAAAGACAAAAAGAATAGACAGTTAATGATATCAGCTTAAGCAGAAGATATTTTAAAACAAGAAATGTACAAAAGGGAAGTAGCAGGTTTGCCTATCTAGATAGAATATGATATGTCCAATAGGTACTATAAAATGAGGTACAATGTTATACTATACACAACCTTTTTACAAATTACAAAAGACAAGAAAAAAAGAGAAAAAAGAGAGAAAAATTGACACTATGTCTACCTTGAAATGCAAATAAGTTTACAAATGCTTGATGAAGAATGAGGTTATTTGCTGCTTGTTATTACAACTATGGCATTAAATGCCTTTTTGAAGTATACAAAAGTGACAGGAGGTACTACGCCAATACTAAATTACTCCATGAGCTTTGTACAAATCCCAACGCACATGTCTGACACGTAGTGGAACTAATGTTCACCCCTGACTTAAAGCTACAAAGATTCTATATGTAAAAATAAACTTTAGCTGGTTTTTTAGTGTACTAATACATTGAATATAGACTTACAGAGGTCAATTAGGTTAACATTCTTTATAAAATCATCATCATCAACAAAAAACAAAAATCGAATAAAAAAAAAAAAAATAGCGAAACAAAAGAGAAAAAAAAAATAAAATCAGTTCGCTCCGGTGTTACAAAAAATGATAAGTGAGTAAGCATTCCAAATGGTCACAGAATTAAGTGATAAGCAAACATGATTGAAAACATGAAGAATCCCTCAAATTATGTCAACATTTCTAGCACCAAGTACAAATTAAGGATTTTATGACATGATACTCACAAAAAAAAGCTGCTTTTTTTTCCTAGAATACTTTTGATTGGCAATGGATCACTTGCTTACAATGAGGCAAACCAATGATCAGCTTACTATTACGAGGTATGTACTGTATGAATATTGTATAACCCACATTCAACCTTTTTTCAAAATCTGACAATCTCACTCACGTTATTAACACCACTTACAACATTTTCAACGTATCGCTTGATTCCACACAAATGTACAGTTTTACCTACAGAAAAAAAAAAGATATTTAAAAAGCATAGTGTAACTCCATGGGTAAATACTGTCTTACACTGTACAGAGATACAAGACTATGAATAGCAAAGATTTATTTAAACACTAGTCTTTTATTAATAATTTTCCTGCAAAAACTATAAAACAGCATTAGGCGCGAATGGCTCTAAAGATTAATGAGGTCCCACTAGTAAGTGATTCGTACACAATTCGAGGTATTTTGATTTCCAACAATTATCCTCCTCTGACAAGAGGAGTTTTAACAAATACAGACACACACAATCTCCCTCTCACAGAACGCTGTACAAAAACCAAACAGAACTGCAACATGAGACATGACCACGATACAGAAGGCATTTGCGGAGGATAAGAAGGGTAGGGAGGTAAGTTTTACTATGACAGGCTTCACCCATTGTATCCATTCTCCAGAAACATCAAGCACCAACTTGTCCTTCCCACAGGAAACAAAAAAGTACAATAAGTAACTCAACCAACACTTCGACCGACAGCAGTGATAAAAAATTCAAGCTCTGTCATATGTACTGTCTTACCGTCTCGATCACTAAAAGAAAAAAAAAGTTCATACGAAGGCAGTCAAGGTTACTTGAATAGCAAAATCTTTCACGGAAAGGGGTTCAATAGTTCAATAAGTTGGTTTGACCACTACAGAGGTGTTCTATTCGTTAAAAAAATACATGCAAGTGTACTATTTCAGCTGGATACCCTTTTGTAACCTTCAGAGAGGAGAAGAGACAGTGAAAATTGAAATTTTTTTTGAAAAAGGAACAACACTTGGGGATCAAGATTGTGACAGCACCAAATTACAACACAATACAAAAGTTATAACAAATTTCAGAATTTGCATTGGTATAAAAACACCAAATGACTGCATTCAATTCTAACCAAGATAAGCAGTCTGTAAGGTTCAAGTTCGTTCTGGGTGGCCAAGAGAGTACCATCATGGCCCCAGTAACAACTACCTACACGGTATAGGTGGTAAGTACTTTAAAGGAGGTAACAAAACAGAAGAAAGAGTCTTTCTTGGCACATTTTAAGTAAGTATTTAGAAATTCCGAGATGCATTTAGAGATTAATATTCAGTCATACATCTTTGTATTGATAATAGTTATAGCCTGCTAATTGTATTATCACATACAAGCACGCCTCCCTTTAAACACACATAGGACGCATTCCTTGCAGACATAAAAGTTTGAAGTACACCAGTGTTGATGGATGCCATAAATTCCAGTACGTGACATATTAACATTTCATATTCATTACAACTTTTACGAAAACCAAGACAATGTCCGACATGACAGTTCTCTTTGCTCCTTATCAGGATCCTGGGACCATTTTGCTTATTAGCAACTACTGATGACAAAAAATTTAGAAAATGAGAATTCTTATGGCTATACCCTGGTTTTTTTTTTAATCTCTATTACCAATTCTGAACTAACTACTGCAAAGTCATGATTATGATGTAGATTGAAATATTTCCATGGAATTAAGCCATGAACATCTAGCACAGTATGCATTACTATATTCACACCTGTTTTGAAAGCCTGCTGCCAAACGTCTATTTTCCATTGCGCTCTACATACGTACCATACATAATTGACACTGCTTTGGGTGTGCAAACAAACCCATGAAGAATGCTCTTCTTTGGTCTAATCGCAACAGCTTTTTCTAATTGTCTAGCTATCCACATTCCTGATACTACTGCTTTCTTTCTAAATGGTCTATCACTTCCTAAGATCGTGCGAACCCTGCAAAGAATGTCCATACTGTATACAATAATATTTTATAGAGGCATTGACCACACAATGTCAATGCCAGACAATTTCTCTTGAGTAAACAAATGTAGCTGCAATTTATCCTACAATTCTGCCGTAACCTCTACATAAATGCAAGCTTTTCTTTTCAAAGGCAGTTTTTGGATTTCCATGAGGACATTGATAAAAGTGCTCGTCTTTTCAAAACATGTTAGAGGAAATGTGACATCTTTTATTTTAATTTGGCACGTTGACAAAAAGGCAGCATTTTTTACTATAACCCTCTAGTAATGGTCCTTAGAAGGAAAGGTGGCAAAAAAATTTAACACCACCATGTTACAATCTTGAGTGAACTTCTGAATACAAGTCAGAGACAGGAACATTCGGTGGAAGTTTACAAATATTCCTGGACTCCAACATTAGTAGAGGTTCATGGATACATCTAAACGGTAATATGGTAAATAGCTGCTCTCTATCTTAAAGGTACACCCTAAAATATTCTGGTATGGTACATGTTTTTTATATTTTGTATGGTGGCAGTAAAAAGATTTGTTTCCACATTATTATTATTACTTTTGTACAGAAACCAACCACAACCTGAGTTGCCAATGAACCTGATTATTTTTCCTTCTTCGCATCTGCCTTGGACAGAAGCTCATACTGACTGAGAAATGCCCTCTGTTGGTGAGTAAAGGAATGCAGATGCTTCAGGACATCCTCGTCAGTTATCAGTGTTTCCTTTGGGCAAACCTGGCAGAGGAATCGATTGGAGGGTAGCTTCTCCACAGTCTCTTCAATATTGACAACTTGGCCCAGAAAGCATGACGTCACCTGGTGAGACTTGACGGATTCTAAGTCAGTGTAGACCTTCTCGCATCGCTTGCACAGGTACCTGTTCGTGGAGGAGTTGGGTTTCAAGATCAGCTCCATCTCCTTGATGCCGCTCATACTGCTTTTCTTATCACTGGAGGAAGAGCTACTTCCCGCCTTGTGATGCTGGTCCTTAGCTCCCTTGGTTGCCACAGACTGCTGCATGTGCTGCTGCATCTGTTGGAACTGCTGCATGGCCAATGGGTTCCCGGCATAAGCCTGCAATAAATGTGGAGAGAAAGCTGCCGCTGCTGCAGCTTGCATTGCAGGATCTTGAGTATAAAACATCTCAGCACCCATGGGGTACACCGGGTACATCATCGGCATCTGGGCATAGTAAGGAGCCAAGCCACCATAAAAGTAAGACATGAGGGCAGCATCTCCCGCAGATACATTGGGTAACATGCCATAACTTGAAACTTGGGGCTTTGATTCTTGAGATTGGTTCTTGGATTTCTCAGATTTGCTTTCCCCCTTAGACTTACTGCTTTCTCCGCTATGCTTGTTGCTGCTCCTTTCTTCTTTCTTCTCTTCCATTCCAGGGAAATGAATTTGTGGTGGGAATGATGGCATCATGTGTGCTTGCATAGCTTGCATGGCTTGCATTTGAGCTGTTGCCATTCCTCCTGTATTGGACATCAACCCAGAAGATGCAGCAGCAGCGGAAGTGGAGGACACCAGTGGATGAGGACTATTTGATGGTAATTTGTTCAGCTGCTCTGAGGTGGTCGGATTCTCTGTTTTCAATACACTGGACTGTTCATCCCCTACGTCGTTCTTCTCCATCTCCATCCTCACTTTCTTTTTCACATTTCGAATGTGCTGCTCAGTGAAAATATGATCCCTAACAGACATCATACCCGCATACTTGACTCCACACAGTGTGCACATCTCTGGTCTTCCATCACTGGCGGTACCAATCAAACCAAACTGCTTTGTGACATTAGATTTCACCTTCTTCTCTTTTGCCCGAGAATTTTGGAACCAAACTTGAACCACTCGACGAGGGAGCCCAACCTCCTGACCAAGTAACTCGCACTCTTGCATAATTGGTGTTCGGTAATCTGCAAAACAGTGCTTCAAGACTTTCAACTGGAACTGGGTCATGTGGGTGCGATACCTCTTCCCACATTCTTTTAGCCTTTGCCTTTGTTCGGCATCGTCACAGTTGCTGATGGAATCCTCACTACGGTCCAATGATCCTGCTTCAGAGGGTGCCCTTTCAGAATTGGCAAGATCTTCTCCAACCATACTACTGGTGGGTGACATGATATCAGTCTCTCGTGATGTACCCTCACTAGCATTTTCATCAAAGGATATTTCTGATGTGTAAACATCTAGTTCATCCGAGCCTTCACCAAACTTATCACCATCCTCCTCTGCATTAAAAGCATCATCTCTGCGGGATGAATCATGACTGTCCTCATTGTGGGGACGACTATATTCATAATGTCCTCCATCTTCTGATATAACTATGAAGTCATCTCTATTCTTGCTCTTGGAAGTGGAGAAAGAATCATAACATTCCTCACTGTGAGTTGACGCAGCTCGATCTGAATGAGGCGAGAGGAGACCTGGTTCAGACTGGGAAATGAGTTCCTCTAGTTGTTCTTTACTGGAATACTGGTCAAAATGCCTCATCCTTGCATGAGTCTCCATTGCATTCTTGGACTTGAACATTTCATCACAGAACGGACACTTTCGAGCCTGTTGTAGGGCAGATATGCGAAACTGACCTTTCCTTTCCCTTGCCCTGGTGTTTTGGAACCAGACCTGCACGACCCTCTTTTTGAGTCCAACTTCATGTGCAATCATATCTAACATTCTTCTTGTGGGGTTACTGTCTTCCTGGTATTTTGAATATAGTATATCTAGCTGAGCTGGTGTTATTGTGGTCCTCAGTCTCTTGTCCCTGTGTTGGTCAGAATCATTACCCCGATCTGAACTATCACTTGTTTCTGAAAACTTCCTCTTTGATGGTGAGTCCTCTAAGCCACCAGTAGAAGCACTGTTCATAAGATTCATGTACTTTTCTTGAGTTAAGCCATTGACATCTTCATAGGGCATGTACATATAGGGCATCTGCTGGCCAGGGAAGTAGCTGCCAAAGATGCCCATGTTCATGAGGTGCATCTGCTGGTGCTCTTGCCACTCATCAGAGGAAGCAAAACTAATATTACATTTATCACAATGATAGCTCTTGGGCTCCTTCTTGATGACAATGTCCTCTTTTTCCTTGGCTTTCTCGGAAGAGGAGGATTTCTTCTCAGATTCAATCTTACTGATTCCTGAGGCAGTCAATGGCTGTGAAGGGCCAGGCTTGGCAGCACTTCCAGTGCAGAGATGTTTCTGGTGCTTGATCAAATCATGAAACCTTTGGAAGATGAAACCGCATCTGTTGCACTGGTAGCTCAAACAAGAATCTCTATTTCTGAACTCATCACCTGGATCGACTGACAGGTCAGGAGGTGGTTGGTTTTCAAATATCTTTCTTGCTTTCTGTCTGGCATTTTGAAACCACACCACAATGACTCTACCATTGAGATTAAGTAGTCTTGATAGATGCTCTACATCTTCATCCCTTGGGTAGGCATTGGACTCAAAGAACTCCTGTAACACTTTTATTTGGTAATCAGTGAAACGTGTCCTTCCAGATCGACGAGAAGATGGGGTGTTAGACCCTACACTGGAACCACTAGATGTAGTTGTAGGTGGAGAAACAGCTGACAAAGAATGAGTTGCGGGAGAAACGGGGGAAGACAAGGGAGAAGCCATATCAGAGATGCTTGATGTGGGAGTAGATGCAACTGATGTAGAGGGTTTCATTGGTCTAGAGTCAACTTTTGATTCTTCTTTGTTTTTCTTTTGCATGTCTGTCCACAAGGTCTCTGCCCGATCTTTCCTGTCCCTGTCTTGCTTTTCTCTGAGTAACTGCTTACCTCCAGTTATTTGGTCTTTAACTTGGAAAGCATCTGATGAAATATTATTATCACCTGAGAGCTTACTAACCTCTGCATCAGCTGATAAAAATGGACTGGAAGCCTTTGTTTCTTTATCATCACATTTAGATGAAAAACTAAGACTTGCTGGTACACTCTGTTCTGATGGTGGTGGATAAGAGTTTGAGGTACTCATTCCTTCAAGTTCTTTCATGTCATCATATTTCTCCTTCACATCAGCATCTTTTTCTTTGTAGATAGGTTCCTCTACAATGGGAGCAGCACCACTTGATAGTTCTAATTCCATTGGTGGTTCTGGCTTTGGGGGAACTGGTGGTTTTTCTTGTTCAAACTTGTCTGTAACTCTTTCTAAAGCTGGAGTAGAACCATCTCCTTTTTGTTTTCCAAGCTCACTTTTGGTTTCAACCTCTAATGTCTGGCTTCCTTTTCTATCTGCCTCTTTACCTTTTTCATATTCAGGTTTTACCATGAGTTTCTCCTTCTCTGGGATTCGTGGCTTGTGTTCTATTTCAGCCGTCTTCAGTTTTTTCCAGGGGTTTTCTGCTCGTATATTTTTGGAATCATCATCCTTCTTTTCCTTCCTACTTTTATCAACAACATCTGTCAATGTAGTGGTCGGAGGATTATTGAAGTTATATGGAGAGTCTTTATTTCTCTGTCGTTCTTTGAAGAGGGTGTTCCTAAACCAGTGTTTAATAACCTTGTTGGGGAGGCCCGTCTTCATTGACATTTCCATAATCTGATCATCAGCTGGTGAATTACTGATATTAAAGTAAGCTTTGAGTACCTTAAGTTGGTCTTCAGAGATGCGTGTTCTGCCTCTCTTCATTCCAGGTCTAGAGGGCACTGCTGCATTAGGGTCAAGAAATGGCATTTGTTGAGAAGGAGGTATTGCAGTGGAAGTTGCCTGTAATGCATGCATGGTAGGTTGCATCACTGGGAAAGGTTGCATGGGCTGCTGCTGCATAGCTTGCATCATAGCTAGCTGGTATGCATTTGAGAGAAGCATTTGCTGCGTCTGTGGCTGTGTCGGAGGAGGCATAATTTGACTGCCGGCCTGTTCCTGCAACTTCTCCATAGCTTTCAGAGTATCCTCACTTGGTGTCACTGGTTTAGGAGGTGGAGTGTTCTTGCTATCGTCAGTGGCAGGTGACTTGCGTTTCAGGTCAACAGACGAGGGTCTGGAACCACTTTCCATGTCTGGCTTTTCTTTTTTGATAGCAACTTTCTCTGTGGAATCTGCATCACCTTCTTCATTATTCTCATCCAAGAAATCATCTCTGAACTCTTGAGCATACTGCTCTACTTTGTTAATGTCCAATAGCTGTTTGTGCATCTCTTCCACGTGTGCTTTGAAGACCCAAATACTAGAGAACTCCTTCTGGCAGTCTTTGCATCGGTATTTGTCTTCAGCAGCTATGCTCTGAGGTAGTCCTTGCGCAAATTCATTGAACTGCTGAACAAGATCAAATCCGTAGCTGGCAAGCAGTTTACGCTGAACTGCAGAAGAGCGCTTGCGTTTGACTGGAACTCCTTCTACTGTGGCCGTACTCACTGGGGCAGTGGTGACTGGTGGTGTGAGGTCTTGAGACAATGGAGCAGTACCATTTGTCTCTGCTGAAGATCTTTTTATACCATGAGCCTGTTGGTGGTGTTGAGTCAGAGCCTCCTGGCTTTGAAATTGTGCTGCACATACAGAACATGTTGGCACAGACACTGCCATAGGGTGGTAAAAGCTAGGAGGGAAACCTGCAGCCATGGCCATCATGGCCAGTTCTGGAGAAATCATTCCATTGGGATCCATAGCTTGAGAGGGATTACCAGTCAAATGGGCTGCAATCTGTTGCTGTAAGTAAGCCTGTTGATAAGACTGCATCTGGGCTAGCTGCTGAAACTGAAGTTGCTGAAAGTGAACCTGCTGGGCCTGCATCTGGGCATGTTGCTGTAGTTGGGCTTGTAACTGTTTTTGTTGTGAATCATTAATTGAGGTGTTGTTTCTGGTGCTTTCAACTGGACTCTCTTTGCTCTCATTTGTCTCCTCTTGTCTTGAGTACTCCCTAGTACTGCTGCTACTGCTACCAGTAATATTCCCCTGATTTTCCCTTTTGTTGGCTCTACTCTGGTGGAGTACAGATCTGAAGTGAGTATCAAGGGTTGTGTGAGTGCTGTACGATACCTTGCACAGCTTGCACCTGTATGGTTTGGTCTCTCCAGGGAGGTACTCAGCGTCAGGATCTCCTGGCTCATTCAAACTCTGTTTTAACTTGTGCAAGTGTGAAACTGAATTGAGATGACTCAAAAGAATGCTTTTCTGAGTAAAGGATTCCCTGCACAAATCACACTTGAATGGCCGTTTAGGATCAAAGTAACGGTCCATCATGTAATTTTGTTCATTTTTATGTTGTAGGGTCCTCTCGTGCTTCATCCTCTCACTTTGACGGGCAAAGCCGATTATACACCGGTGACACTTGTACTTCTTGGCAGGGTCATAATAGCTGTCTTCATCAGGTACCACAGGTTCTGCAACAGCATCGTCTGTGGTCTCATCCCTGGCATGTCTCCTGTGGTTTTCTTTTGGCACCCCTCCATCTCTTTGAGGCTTACTTTCAGAGTGCTTGGGCTCAGCCAACTTTGGTGTGGTTGGAGGTGATGGCACTGCTTCATCTAAGGGTGCACCAAGAGCCTCACGTATCCTCGGTATAGTATTGTAGTATTGCAGCAAATCAGTTTTACTGAGATCACTGTGCACAGTGTCAATGTGGATGCGCAAGACTGAAGGAGAAGGGAATGACTTCTGGCATGCAATGCACTTTATCATGGAGTGAGTACGATCATGTTCCATCAACTTGTCCCTTGTCTTGAAGGCCAAGGTACACTGACTGCATTTAAATTTGTATGCAGATATGTTGTATGTTGCTACCTTTGGCTTGCCATGAATTTCCTTGAAATGAGTCCTCAGGCCAGAAGGTGTCTTGAAGTACTGATTACACCCTCTCTTCCAGCACAAGAACCCTGGACCACTGGGTGTATCTTGCTCTGTAAGGGGACATACTTTTTCTTGGTGAGTGTACAGGAGATCTATGTTTGGAAACTTCTTGTGGCAGTTCTGACATCTATAAAGATCTGTGACATCAGCCTCTGGAAAAGGACCACCTTTAGCCAAATCTATGCAATCAGGCTCTTTCTCTTCTGGAATGCTTGCTTTTGGTTCAGCAGTCTCTGGCTTCTCTGCAGCCTCTTCTTTCACCTTTTTTTCTGGTTGAGCTGCTACTGGGTTGGAAGTGGACGGTTGGGAATTCCATTCGGAGGTCTCTACCTTTCTGAGGAGACCCTGGATGCATTCTTTAGATACACTGTGAACATCCATCAGGTGCACTTCAAGATTGATTCGGTTTGTACAGACCTCTTGACATAATGGACATCTTAGTAGAGAATGTGGCTTCAGAGTATGTTGACTGACCACATGGTCATCAATAAGCTGCTTGTCCACACTACTGAATTTGCAGTAAGGACAGGCAAAGACCTGTGGGCTCTCCGGCTTCTCTGGCAGAGGTACATTAAATTGAGAAAACATTTGCATAAGTTTGTTAGTTCCTTCAACACTGTTGGGTGGTGAAATTCTTTCACTGGGAACCTCTTGACTCTCCTGTTCTTTCCCACTCTCTGGGTCTTTCTTGGATAAATCCAATGCAGCCTCTGTTGTAGTAGATTCAGCTGATGAGGATGGTTGGGAGCTTGGTCTGGAGTCAGACTGCTTATGAATAGTGGTCTGAATTTCACCCTCTGAGTGGTGCTGAGACTGGACATGCTGCATCAAATTTAATTTGTTCTTTGTGATAAAGTTACAGAGCGGACAACGGAAACTCTTAGAGACCACATTGTAAGTGATTTTAATTTTCTGTAAGTGTCGAAACAGCTTCATATTTGTTTCATGGCGGAAATTGTTGGGATGGCAGTGTGAGCATAGCTTGTCCACACTATGAGTGTAAAAATCACATGCATTGCAGCGTACCTGAACAGGATTGCCAACATTCATGTACTTCAGCCTCCATTCATTCTGCTTGCCCCCCTCACGGATGTGGTTGAACAAGTTCAACTTTTGATTGTGTTTGTCAGTTTTCAGATGGAGTTGGAAGTTAGCTTTCACCTGGGTGGAATAATTGCAGAGGGTGCATTGCTGGGTATCACCGATGACCATCTTCCACAAGTGAGTGTTTGGCTCACTCCTGTCCTTCTGTACATGGTGAAACAAAGCCTCAAAGCTGTCAGTGCTAAATCTGTTGCACACAGCACAATGGAACAGACTTAAAGGTTCATCCTTGGAAGGGTCATCTGGAACTGATGTATTACCCTCCTCTGCCATCTCCATGGGATTGATACCACTCATTGCTAACTGGTTCATCATAGCCCCATATGTTATAGGGTCATACTGGTAATTAGCCATTAATTGTTGAATGTCTACAGCACTAGCTGTTTGTTCACTCATTCCTGGGGCCATCATTGGAATCATATTTTGAGTCATGGCAACATACAGGGACTCATCTGGAGATATATTGGCAAGGTTGGCCTGCAGTTCCCTCTGCATCTGTGAGACATTCTGGTGTATTGTCATCATGTTCTGGATGTGCTTCTGGCTTGTCATGTGAATGTTTAGATTGCGAGCAACACTGGTCTCATAATCGCAGGCTTCGCACCTCCATGTTTGCTTCTGTTTGGGTTTGGTTATTGCAGCAAGGTCACCTAATTTAGCCTGAAGGTAGTTGTGTTCCCCACCAGACTGCAGCTCCTGGACATTATTTAAGTGTTTATCTGACTGCATGTGGATGCTTAAATTACCTTTAGTGGTAGTTGAATAGTTGCATATACCACAACGGTATGGTTTGTAGCCACAGGTGTAAGATTCCCCTCTGGACAATCGAGGGTGAGCCTCTTGGTTCTCACAATAGATGCACTTTGTTTCATCCTCTGGATGCTTCTCTTTCATGTGAGCTTCCAGCGTTTGCTGGTACTTGTAATGCCAATTACATTTGGGACATTTCAGAGTTTTACATGAATTTCTTGAGTGCATCATTGTCATATGTCCTCCAAGAGATCTGGAAGAACTAAGGACAGCATCACATTTTGGGCATTCCACATTACAACTCTTATCACCTGAGCAGCTGGCGTGCTCAGATGTCCCAGCCTCACATGTACCTTCCCCATCCTTTCCTTTCACAGAGGGCTCTGGTGATGATGCTTCTCCATTGACTTGTGGACTGCAATCTTTCTGCTCTGCCTCATCTGATGAGCCCTTATTATCTGCATCACCAAATGTCCCCATGGATTGGTAGTCCATAGACATTCCTTCAGCCATCCCTTCAGCCATATCAAACCCATCAGCTATATTTCTCTCCATGGCATTACCATTTCCCACATCATAGTCTTGGTGTGTGTCCATCTCTTCACCTGAGGTATTTTTTTCTGACTTTGGGACAGAATCCAGGTTTCGGGCTGATGGTGAGTAACTGTTCTCCTGGATTTCACTAGCTTTAAGCTTTTCTGACTGGGATGGGGGAACCATGTTCTCCTCATCTGAGTTCGCATTTGGTGTCTTAGTCAGTTCCGCAGAAGGTGACAATAGGACACTTTGTGCAGCATTTGAGGTAGCTTTGGTTGAAGTGATAACATTGGGAGCATTACTAGTACTGATTGCCACAGACACTGGGTACACATATCCTGCACTGGTAGTGGCACTTGATGTCAGGAACTGTGGCATAAAACCACCTTGTGAAGGTTGTTGGGCAAAGGATTCAGATTTCTGAGCTTTGGTAGTTATTAGTTCTAGGAATGATAGAAGTGGTTCCTTTTCCACCCCTTGAATAATGGCAGACTGGGCCCTTGTGGACATTATCTTTTTCTCGTCATGGTTCAAATCAATCTGGTGTTCTTGGGTAGCATGTGCCAGAAATGATTTAGCAAAGCCAAATGAAAGCTTGCACAAGAAACACATTAAAATTGGCTTTCCAGACAACTCAACAGGTACTCCCTGATTATCTTCTTCAGGTTTTTTCTCAATTCCTGAATGCTCAGACGAATCACAGTTGCCTTCTCCCTCTTGTTTCTTATTACGTACATCATACACACGAAAACTGTGCACCATTGGTGTACCATATGGTCCCTGCAGGGAAACGTTCAGCTGAGATAAGTTTCTCATGGTCATATACGTGGGTATATGAAGTGCATTAACAAGACGATTTAGGGAGGATGCAGATGAGGTGGGGGTCACTCCTAGTGCATTTTGATATAGTTTTAATGCATCATCTGCATTGTTTGGAAGATTAGAATTGTCAACCAGATAGGCAGATCCATCTTCCTGGTATAATATTTCCCCCTGAAAACTCTCCATGTCACTACCCTCAAATTCTTCTTCCGATTGGTCCGGCATGGTTGCTTTCTCTTTACCCGGACACCTGTGTTCCATGTATGCCTGCAGCTCTTCAAATGACTGGACACAGTATGAACAGGTCACAACCTGGCCATTGCTTTCAACTTGGTTTTTCACCTCTTGGGTTACAAGGTTTGTGGTGGTTCCATTGTTGTGTTGAATACTGTCCTTCACATATTCAGCACTAGAGTTCAGTGAATTTCCATTCACTTTTATATCATTTTCCTTACCACCAGTGATGTCAGTACAGATGCTTTTTACATGATTCAATAGAGAAGAGTCCTTCTGATTTATTTTCATGTCAGAAATGTCATCGTCTGTCAACTTGCCATTAGCAATGTAATCATTCTCCTCCACTGAGTGTGGTTCTTGATTTGTAGCTGCCATACTCTCATGTCAAAGGTCATCTTTTCATTCAGAGCAGCAGTCTGTAAATAGCAGAAAAAATATGACAAGTGTAAGTTTCAGTTATCAACCCTAAAATATTAGATTATATTTGTGAAGGAGGGATAAAAGGATAAATTGCTGAAAGTGGAGTAAGACGAAATCAAATGATTGCTACTGCAATCAGTCAGTTGCTTGCACTTTGTACCTTTACAATTAACAGCAGACTTTAATCATAGGCTAAATGCACCCAAGGGATCATGGGAACAGCAAATGTAAACAGTAGCACTGAAGTCACTGCTCTATTGTTTATACTCCCGGTTCCCATGATTCCTTGGGTGCATTTAGCAATTCTTAATGTCTGTTATACTGTTTAAAAGTACAGGGAGTAATTTAGTAGTTCAATTTTGCATCGCAGTTTCAAGGATTTTTCACTTCTTTTGAGCAAATCACTAAAAACTCTATTGGTTTAGACACAAGAAAGTGCTATACAGTTTTGAATTTGTGTAGCAGTTTGGCCAGCTTGTATAGCGAATTGCGATGAGATACTGGATAAATAATTTCCTGAAAGTATGAGGTACTTAGGTCATATATTGTGGTTTGTGCGACTGCTTTTTTGGAGGAATTTTTTTGCAACTGACAAATGAACTATGCTTCAGTTATATTCATCACAGAGAAATGACAATCATTACCTGATAATGAGTGCTGAGAGTGCTGTCTTATATTCTCAAATATTTTCAAACTGTCCATTTTCAGAGCAACTTGGGTGTAAAGCAGTGAAGCAATAGCACACCAGTTCAGTGAAATATCAACCTGTATGCATACCAACAACTTTCCACATTTTGCCAGAAACCTAACACTTTCTCTCTTTTGACTTTGAATAAGGAAATAAATGGCCAGGGATTTTGATAACTGAAGTCACGGGACAGTACCACAGTGTAGGTATTGGTTTGCAACATATCCAGGTTCAAGTAGTAAGACTTGGCTTGGCAACATTGTAGGTCAAGATCACTTCTTTCCACTCAGTCGGAGATAAATTAATGATAGCTAATTATCACACTGCTCTTCAATATGCCTGCAGGTGGCTCTCATGTTTCAGGATCAATCACTCATTCCAAACAAGGCTGTAATGAGATGTCTCATATTGGTTGGACACAAGACTTCAGCTGACACATTCTTAATGCATCATTTCAGAATGGCCAATATATTGCACTGAATAGTTCCCTTATTGCTCCTTGGTTCTAGTTCTATTGCAGCACAAGTTCCTAGTGTTGCTAGATTCCAGGTGCAGTGAGGAGAGAGAGAGGGCTCTCGTCCACTTTATAGTTTGTGACTGAACCTGACAGACAAGTCTTGTTGTAAACCTGACCATGAAGCTTGCAATGCAATAGGTACATTCGTACAAGTCCTATTCTTTTTTCTTAGGGGAGGTTTCATGGGGGAGGGGGAGGGGGAGTGGGAGGGGGAGAGCTGCATATAAATCAACTAAAAATGTAGCGACTGATTTACTGAATTACTAGCTTCAATTTCTTGATTTCTACTACACCAATTGACACACATCTTCAAACAATGCCAAACTGCTACAGCAAATAAGTGCAGGCACACCTGTGACATAGTATGCTATAATAACATAGTTCTTTACCTTGACTAGACCTTGTCCTTACATTCAGAACCAACCAACTATTCAATTCTCTTTTATGACAAAACACTGAATACAGTCATATCTTAATGTACCTATTCATATTAGTGACAGCTTGTTTGCACAGCAGCAATTGTGCAGGATCCCCAGAAAATACCAATTAAAAAATTAGGTTTCCTCTCTCAACTAGACGGGATACATAAAACTGTTCGCTTCCTGTTGGAGTCCCTAGGCTATTAAGTCCTTCACTTTGAACTATGTTCAGCACTCACAATTCCTGTTATTTAACGTAACAAGGTCACTGTTTACAGTAATAGCTTTGTTGCCTTATTTTACAGCCAGCCTTGTACAGTACTCTACTAAGCCTACTATTGTATACAGTAGAGTACAATGTGTATGTGTTGTATTAGTACCAGTGACATTATCCTAGGTCACACAATATCCCAGCTATGTACATCAATTGCCTATGACCAACATGTTCCAAAAGTAACTGTTACAGTTGGTTCCACAGATATGAACATCTATTTCTAAGGACAAGTGATCAAATTTCTCCCCTACCCCTCCTTCCCAACACAAAAAAGTTGCATAAATTACACTGAACAAGCCTAAACCAGTTTTTGATGTTTCCACCTTCCTTTCTCACCTACAATTCAGGCCCCGTGATCACCCTAGACCACAAGAGGTGCCCAAGGTTTTGTTTTGGAACCCAGGCATGAAAGAGCTAGCTCTGCTTTTACAGAGTAAGGCTTCATGGGCAACAAATGCTCCTCACATGTTATACTAGATCACTTCATATATTCCTCCAGCACCAGGGCTAAGGCAAATGGGCTGAATTATCATATTTTAAAATGTTAATACAAGCTTGAACTCAGAAATAAAAAGTTCCTTTGGTAAAAAGGCCACCATCTTAAAATGAGACAAACCATACACCTTAATAGCAAATATCACAACAAGAGTGATCTTCAACTTTTGTTTAAGTTTTTTAAAAGTATAGCTGAAGCTTAACTGAGTCTTCAGTTGCACCTCACTTTGGGAGACGCACTGGCAGCCAATCAATTAAGCTGACAATTGCTCTGTTCATGCTAAATATGACAGGTTAAAATAAAATGTATTCAAACATCAAACAACTATGACAACTTCAAGGATTTTGGAGAAGTATAACAATCAATTGATTAGACAAGTTGCCCCCTATGAACCACAAAGGATGTTTTAGTATTACAACTGCACAACTGCATTTCATGTATGTAGGTTATTAGGACATTCTAGCTTTGGAATCAAAACTGGGATGTATCCAAACTGTTATCTCGTGAGACCACTGAGATGTTAATGAAAAGGATCTAAACCTCTGATTACATTCAGCGAGACATATTGTAAAGACATGTAGGATGAAGGATGGGGCCGGGGGTAGTGTAGGACTGAAACATTATTGGAATATAAGTTAGATAACTTTCCAAATATTTTCACATTCTCCACACTTCAAGGCCTTTTATTGCTGACCTCAGATGTTTGAATTTGAAAATTGTGGATATCAATACATCAGGCTGCCCCATGGCATCTGACTCTAATTAACACTCAGAAATTAAAATCTTCAGGATGACAAGAACAAAACCATCAACCAAGCCGTAAAAATATCGACCATCGCTCATGACCTCAACTCGTGATCAGCAAAATCTGTACAAGTGTTTATTGTGAACTTTCTGGTAGCTAAACACAACCCTACACCTTAATTAGAACCTTGCAAGTACGTTAATGCTCAAGGGCTCAAGCCAACTCTCTCATGGTTTCCATTATCGATATGACTCAGAAAATTTTAATTAACCTTCATTAAATATCACATCTCTTGAAATTATGAAATGTTTGCACAGGCCTGTCTGGTGCAAATGGAATTTGGCAGGTCTAATTGGATATGAGATAGGCTGAGGTATTTATTTTTCTTATTTAATGGGACAAGACTCTGAGGAACGCAATAAAAACGAAGGGGAAAATTAGGGTGTGGAGTATGTGAAATGACAGGCCTACTGGGTGAAGCAAGGATTTAGGAGAATGAAGCCAAATTAAAAAAAAAAAAAAAAAAAAAAGTCCAAGGAAAAATCAAACCACCTTACTTTTCCATCTCATGTTGAAATGATTAAGATGGGGAAAAAGATACAATGTATGATAGTAAGACATATGAGACATTTCTACTTTTCTCATTTGATAACCACACTAGGAGTTTGTTTTGCTTCTGAACAATGAAATTTCGCTGATTTTCAATTCTGCCAAAATACTACAATGATAAGGGTACAAAGGAAAAAAAAAACTTTTGGTTGAAGAGTTTAACTAGGGCCAAGTAAAATGTTTACATTCCAACTAAAACACAAAATGAAAATACACTCTTTTCTATAATTCAAGTAAAATTTGCCACACCGTGGTTTTCTTTTCAAATCTAAATCAACGATGCATTGGACAGTTAACAAGATGTCAGTGACGTATACTATAGAATGAATAGTGACTCTTCTCATTTAAGCCTTGCTTTGACTTTTTTCACCAGTTCAAGTATGAAATGAACAAAATAAACACCAAATTAGTAAATACTAGCATTCAAGTACTCTAGGTCATATCATAGTTAAGCAATGAACACTGATGAATATTTCATAAAAATCATCACCTATGTTTAATATTCATCAATCAAGCGAACCAGGTGCAGTTGACAAGCATTTCTACTTTCTTTTTAAATTAATGTGATTTCAAAGGTGAAAGTTTCAACTACAGTAGTCACTGACCTACCAATACAGAAGCCTGAACAAATTGCTACTGTACATAAAGTGACTGGATTTACTGTGTACAATATCCACAGTCCAAAATGACACAAATGGGAATTGATCAAATTCAAGCGATATTTGTTTTTCCTTCTTTCATAAACAAACTTTACTATTCAACTATCCATACCAATATAATCATTCATATTTGGAAATCGAAAATTATGAAAAAATATTGAAGTTGTGGGAACCTTTAAGACACAGGAATTTTCATTGCCTGTTTTTCCCAAACCTGATCCAACCCCACTGGTGTGATTTTTGGTCAGCCACGTCCACATAAGCAATGTCCATCTATCTCTTTGCTGCAATTCTTTAACCTTTATCACTCATACTTTATTTTTATATTTGACCATGATCACCCAATTGCACTTTCCTGTGATAAATATGAATTCCTCTCTATTGCCTACACTCAAATCTGTCTGACAAATCTGATAGCATAGTAGGTGATGTCATGTCCAAGGGTCCTGCCCCTTGTCCTTCTACTTTTTTGCGTCCACAAGGAAGCACTTGCACTGTTATGGTCGGGTTAAGTCGCATTTTTATCTGGACTTTCTGTTTCTTCATACTTTATTTCCTATGTACCTATCACTGGAGTGTCATGATGGTAAAGGGAAAGTTCCCTAATACACATAGCAGCATTGAACAGTAATTTACTGTGTGCATCAAAGGGACTAGAACATCACTGTTCATTTAGTAAGCATCATACAATGAGGTGATAATACTGTGTGTAGAGGACTTTTTGCTGTCATTCATTTCGAATGTCGAAACACTACCTTGTATGATTATTATCATGGATGACCGCATGTTTGGTCTAGCGGTAGAGCATCCGCCTCTCACGCGAGAGGCCCGGGTTCGATTCCCTGGTTGAGTCATACCAAAGACTTTAACCAGAATGCAAAAATGCATTGAGGTTTCGATGAACTCATTTTGGTAGACTTAAGCTATATCCAGAACTACATAA
>WURT03000026.1:1992653-2003476 GCA_009936505.3 Holothuria glaberrima
GATATTGTGTTAACAAGGTTTTCAGAGTTTGACCTCTGGTGACCTCAGATGACCTTTGACCTCCACCAAAAACAATATGGATCTTCCTCTCAATATGAGGCATCCATTTACCAAGTATGAGAAATGTCGGAGTTTCCCTTCTTGAGTTATCGTGTTAACGAGCTAAGTGTCACAAACACACACATACACATACATACATACACAGGCCAGCATGACCGCATAGGTTTCTCTTTCATCAAAACCAAAAAGCACCCTCATCTCATATTATCAATGCTTCAATCTCAAGAACTAGTTTTATACTATCTCAAATTTTTTCCAACATCAGCTTTTTGATGTACCAACTATGATCCACTTATTCTCATTTCTCTATCCTCCATTAAAGAATGAACTTGCCTGAATAAAATCAAACAGCTATTTGCTAAACCATTGCAAAGTAGGGGGTGGTCTAATATACTTGTCACTTAAAGCTCTTCACTTCCTTTCAGGCTCTCTTAAGACCATGAGACAACCACTCAGATCTTCTGAACTGCATACATAAATATTGTTCCTGAGTTGCAACTTGATATAAAGCCAAGCTGTGAGAATACCTCCATAAAATGCAAATACGAAACAATTTACATCTTGCCTGATGCACAGCTGAGTGTATATATTATCAATTTTCTGGGTAACTTTAAAAGGGTAATGAAAGGAATTCACGCATGAAAAGTCCAACAATAATTCATACTTAGGGGAAAAGGAACAAGTTGAAATAGCAAGCCATAGAACTAAACACTAATCCTCACATTGGTTATGATTAAATCATTAGGCTTGGGAGGTGTACATTGGTTTATGTGTTTTGAAGGCAGCCTCCTCTGACTGTATCTGATTAAAATTACTCTCATTCATCTCCATGCCATCCATGCAATACTCTAGACCAACGCATGCACCAGTGCTCGTAAAATTGTCAATGATGAGTTGGAAACGTCATGTGGACCCCAACTATGGCTTCATTCCCTGCAGTCCTCAGGATGGCCATGCCACCCTGGCCCCTGTCACAACTGTGACCATCTTGCTGATGGGATTGATACTTCAGAATTTTAAATGGGACTGATACTACCTGACTAACACAAGAGAGAAATTTTAGCAAATGTAATGCAAAGATCAATGTGTTTTGCTGCTTATATAGATCCTCGAAGGTCATGTAACACTTCTAATATTCAATGAAAGTTTACAAAATGCTAAGAACACATTGCTGACCATCTTTATGTAATAGAATTCATTATGTAGCATCTATCCTTCCCCTGTGTTTAGCGGAGGAGGAATATGTACAAGTGTTATAGGAGGTAGGGAGGAATGACAGAGATTTCCAGTACAAATATTACCATGGTGCATAGGCATAGGAGCCAAGGGGCTACAGCCTCCTTCCTCCCTCCTTTACTTACCCTCCCTTGGAAAGCTCGCGATTTTTGGAAAAATTACGTACAATCTACGGCATTACCGTTTTTTTTTCTGACAAAAATGGTTTAGCCCTCCTAGACAAGCATATCCCATAAGCCTATGGGATGAGAGCTGACAGTTTCCTATGTACCACTATTAACATGTGGTCTTAGAGGGGGGGGGGGGGTTGGGATGGTTAATAAAATTGAAAGTGAAACAAAGTCTGTGATGGAATGATACTAGTTTGCACATTAACAGAAAAGGAATGTAAATGTCACAGTTGAAACTCAAAAAAGTGGGCCTTAATCAGGAGTTTTTGTTTCACAGGTTAAGGAAAAGAGATCACTGAGACATGGCCAAAAACTATTGTATAGAAACACCGTGTTAATACATAATGGGTATAGCAGAGGCACTTTATTGTTTCAATCGACGTATCTTTGAAAAAGATATCTTACGGACAAACCCTCCTCCTCAATTGACACCTTTCCAGAATTAAAATATATTTTCTACATTTCACTGTTTTCTAACTCCAATACATTGAACAGAACCTGCAAACATTTTTGAAGATGTGGCTTATAAGTTCCCAATAGGGTCAATTCCAAATCATGAATTAGTCAAATGCAGCCTGACAAAACTGACTTGAAAACTTTAAATTATAAAATTGCCCCCGGAAAACCTCCTATTATTGACAAGTCCATGTTGTCAACTGTAAATCAGATATCAAATAAAGCATCAATGATGCAGAAGTTCTACAACTACATACAGCTTTGATGCTTTGTATAGGGGTAGACCAGTTTAATTATGTTGCATTCCAAAAAAAAAAGAAAAAAGAAAAAACAGTACTTAATACCAATGTCTATGAATTTGAAAGATGTGTTCGTCGTCTATGACTGTCTCTTATCAACATTTGGCAACTGGAAAGGCTTACAAACTATGAGCAACATGACTGTAGGTGGTACCCACTCTTTAAAATGCCACAATAAATTACAGTAACTTGCTTAATGAGGATTTAAACATGGATAGATATACTGACAAACAAGGTTGAAAATCCTGAAGTTTTGCCCCACCACTCATGTCAACAAAGCCCATCACCACCCAGCACGGTCTGGTATCAACTGCAACACTAACTGTAGGAAATGTTATGATTTCAACTTACTCTAAAGACATTTGAAAGACGAATCTAATATTTGTACTGAAACTTTTGTTCCAATATTGCACCCATATAGGGCCACTCTTTTCAACCATTTTACTTTGCACCTGCATTCTTGCTACTGTATGCTCTACTAGGACCAACTGTTTGCAGGCAACCACTACCCAAAGTTCATTGTAGCTATATTTTTACTTCCAAATCACATTTGTTTTTTTGGTTTCCTTGAAACTTATTGTATTACTTAAAACTTTGTCATACATGCAAAGTTTACCTTAGTAACACTGACACTCAAATTTGTCTAATTTTTGCCACGCTTTCGAAATGGAACTTACTGCCATTGTGCTTGGTGCTCAGCATAAGCAATGGAGTAGGAAAAACAAGCCAGTGAGCTACAACTAGAAAAAAGGTCGTGGCTGGCTTGACTTAAATCATTTGGAAAGAAACTGAGCTGTAAACTTCATCTAACTCTAACTCCAGACAGCCTTACTGAGCCGTTTTTTTGTCCACAATTTTGCAAAAATGAGAAAAAAATTAAACAATGCCAAATTCACAGGTTCATCAAAAACAAGTAATAATCCTTTCTTAAGTTGAGAGACTACTGTATGTCAACACTTTTGAATGTCTTTGTGTTGAATATTAATAGCACATTAGCCTAGAATGGTTTCAACGTATAATTAACTTGTCAAAAAATACAATAACTGTAGACAGGAGCAAATACTGTATGCTGCGATTCTGTGAGTTAATACACACCACCGTTTAATGGTTTTGTGTTTTACTGCATGAGTGGGCAAAGCAACCACATTATTAAACAGGGGTTGCAATTAAATGACCCAATTGAAAGATACTTGAATGATATCACTCCTTTGAAAATTTGTACATTCCACAGCACCAAGTGAAATGCATTGTACTTGATTACAACAGAGATCTAAGCAACCATCTATAAAGTAAGTTGTTTTGTAAAGCACTTTGAACTATGCTTCCATGCAATTGGATTAAGTGCTATATAAGAACTATAATTATTATTATTATTATTAAACTTCAAAGTACTGACATGTTTTTAGGAAAGATAAGGTTGCACAACACACTGTTAATTACCTACTCTTTCTCATTTTACAGCATACAGACCTACTTCCATAAAAAACTATCTAAGTTGTGAAGTACTTATTAAACATTAGAAGGTTAACATACCCACTACTACATATCTTGTAGTTAAATGAGCCATATCCATACCGGAAAGAAACTATACTCTAACCTATGTACAAATAAAATACCTTCATTTGAAACACAAATACACAGCGTGTCATAACAACTAGCCGATTCAACTGACTACCATTCTACATTAAAAATGTTAATCTAATTTACAGCTCGGCAGCTCAACTGGCAGACCCTACAGCCAACAGAGGCCTCCATAAAAAATGCTGCATGGAAACCATAACCTATTAATATTTGCAGAAACTCATAAAAATACTTCTTAATGGCTCGCCTCATTGCTCTCAAGTAAAGCAGTACAGATCACAACAACAGCTGCCCGGCAATGTTACTTAATGTAATTATTGGTAAGGCACACAGGATTAAGTCTGTGGGGAGGTTGGTTATCTGTTCATTACAAACATTCAAAGCACAGAACATGCGGGACTGTGTCGAATGGGCAAGCGTGCAATTGATCTGGCGGAAACCTATACACATACCCTCAATGAAGCGCTCAACACCCTTGGCAAACAGGCCAAGAGAGAATCTTGCATCAAATAATGGTCTTTAAATTAGGTTCAGGTCGTTGGTACTTTTACAATGAAATCGGATCCTCCTTCCGGGATTCACCCCAAAGTTTGCCTTGACAAAAGCCTTCCATAAATTCATTTGTAGAAAACCAGAGTTGAATCTAAATCAGACCTGTTATATCAAACATGTCCCTAATCCTCAAATTTCATTCCCCCTAAGCTGCTAGCTAATTACAAAGCAGCCAAAATGATTCTTTTCTTTCCCAAGAATTTCAGTGCCATAGGGGGAAGTGAAGGAGACTTTGCACGGATAACACAGCGGGACACAAATCACAAGCTACTACATGGGATAATTGGGAGATGCCATAAAAACAAACGAGCTGGTGCATACTTTCTCATGACCCCACTGACCCCAAGATGATTAACTCTAAAGGTCTGGAATAGTCATCAAATGAAGCATTGAAAGACCTCCCCACACACCACAGCTCTTTCTCTGAGTATTAATGGATATAATTTGTCAGTTCCTTCATAGGTGTGCACACAGACAGTAACAGCTAAGGGTCTGCTCTACACATGTGGTTAAGACTTGCATTGGACCTATACAGGCACTGGGAGTCAAATGGGAGCAATTAAAATCTGCCTGGAGGCATCCTTTACATGCAGTCATAAATGTGGGGAGAAGGTAATAGTGTTTGCCAGTTTTCGATCTTGAATGTGAGTTAATGTATTCATGAAGCAACCACATGACATAAACAGCAAGTGACCTCATAGGGTGATCTTTATTTACTTTGTTAGTTTTTATTCTTTCTCCCTTGGTGAGCACCCTCATAATAGAGCCATTATATAGCCTATACATTCCATTCCAATGAGACCATAATTGTATTTAAATGAAACAAAGACTGCATGAAGTTGATTGTGTAACCACAAACATTGTAACTGACATATGGTTTGATATGAGTCTTTCACAGTAAGCTGATAAAACAATTTAGCTCATAGATCATGTAGTAGGGATCTAATTCAAACCAAAGATATGATCCTATTTCCACTGCAGAGCTCTGCTCTCCCTTCAAACAATGTCAAACATACATATGCAAATCATCCAGATTCTTAAACAGCCTGGAGATAGGAGAGTCTTTCAAAATACAGCACACTAACTATCAATTTACATCTTTGCACAGTCTATAATTAACACTTTTGCAATAAACAGTTTGAGAACAACCTGCAACTTGCTCCTCTTTCATGAGAAGCCACTGGTCAGTCATTCACCTAATAAGGTCAAGCAGAGCAGTGACTCATCACTTATACTAATTAAGATGGTTTACCTGCATAGCAGGTTCTTCACTTCTTTATTACAGTCTATGGCACTTGTGTGAAGAAATTAGAACATCATACAAACATATGAGAAACTAGTTAAGCCTTATTTTAAAGACAAATTTAAAGTTGTTGAATTCAAGTTCCACTAAGAAATTTCATTTCTCCCATAATTTTCTTTGCCTCGGATACCTGTTGTAATTTTGAAGCTGTTCCAAAGACCAAAGAGAAATACAACTTTTTCACAGCTTGTTTGTTCCCACTTGGTCTGCTTTTATCACTAGCTGAGTCATGGCAATATCATGTTATTATCAATTTAGGTAAATACTTCAAGAAACCTATAAAACTCTTTTGTTATGCTGGATTGAAAAGAAAAAAAAAATCATTACAAAAGGTTTGAACTGCTCTAAACTTCAATCAATTTTGAGAATAGACTTTGCATAAAAAAACCTTGTGTATCTTCAAGTTAAGCCCCCACCATCCCTACTGCCTACAGATATACTTTTCTTTTAAGCAGTGAAGGATTTGATTCATTCCTTCAAATCAATTACAGGTCCTGAGAAATATGCAATAGTATCACCAAAAATCTTGCCATCATAAATACACAGTTTACAAAAGATGCATTTGTCCTCCTTATGAAAACAGCTTTGGCATTGATAATACCCATAAGGGGCCTCCGGAGGAATATTCCGTACTAAATTGGAAATATGCATCTTCTGAAGGAAAAATTACATCTCCTGTGTTTGTTGGTGTCAACTACTTGGGATTATTTCCAGTGTGCTTTCATGATTGAATTACAGATGGCTCTTGAATTTTGTTTTCAACAGATAACTTTGAGGAAGACATTTTCAATTTGAGAGAGTGATTAAAGCAATGAATTTTGTATCACTTTTGAGGTTGATTCGTCTGAGAATTCCAGGCGCAGGATAAAACCATCCTCTCCTGATACTGAATTCATTAGCAACTTTACTATTAAATCACATTAGAAGTGCAGCAGTAATGACTAACTTACAGATGCAACTTAAAAAGGGAGCTTTGCAGAGATCTGGAACAGTGATCATCGTTACTGATTGTTTCAAATTGACTTCAATTCCATGCATGATTATTCTTATTAAAATTCAAATTTATGATGAGGTACAGTTTGATAGAAAATGTAACAATATTGCTTATCTAGGATTGAGAACAGATTCTCTGAGTATTTCCAGATAATATCCTATCCAGAGTAACGACTGCTACACAGGTTGTTGAATAAAGTCATCTGCCTCTAACCATCACAAAGGTAATTTATAAATTTGCAATCTAGATGACAATTAGACATATTTGTAAAGAATATGAGAAAGACAGAGAAAGAGAAATGAAAGAGAGGAGAGAAAAGATTCATGTTCTCAAGAGTCCCCTACCTGAAACTGTCATGCTGCTTTTATGAGTAATACACTGCCTTACTTTTGGAATTTAACATGAGAAGGAAAAATGGTTAGAAATATAATAAGCAGCAACAAAATTCTGTTGCAGCACTTTTGACTGTAAAGGTATAGCTTTAACCTAATTAAAGAGCTGCATGTTTAAGGTACTGTTTGAGCAGATGTGTAGGGTTAGAGTTAGAGTTAGAGGAGGTTTTACGGCCCAGTTTCTAACCAACTGGTTAACGTCGAGCTGGCCACGGCCTTTTTTTCCAGTTATGGCTCACTGGCTTGTTTTCCCTACTCCATTGCTTATGCTGAGCACCACGCACAATGGCAGAAGGTTCCATTTTTAAAGTCTTCGATATGACCCGGCCAGGATTTGAACCCTAGACCTTCTGGCTGCAAGTCGGATGCTCTAACCACTTGGCCATGCAGTCGGCCAGCACATATGTAGGACGATATCAAACAGAGTAGTCTCGGAAAAGTTGTCGACAACTTCATCTTCAGTAGCACCTCCATAGGCTTGGGTGTTAAGAGTTAGATGAGGTTTTAGTTAGTTTTTAACCAATTGGTTTAAGTTGGGCCGGCCACGGCCTTTTTGGGATACTGAACATCCATACAACTAAAATAAGACTAACCATCATGATTTCCATGTGAACAAGCCTTTGCAAAATGACATTAAGAAATGATGACATTTTTTTAGGGGTCTTCAAAACTTTCACAAATCGAGTATCACATAAGTTCATTGCTCAGGGATGGTCAAGAGCCTAATATACCTAAAGTACCCACAAGAACTTATTTGTCATTGGAAGTTAACTTCAATACTGTATAACCCGGGATGCTTTATAGTAGGATGATGTTATTACACACAGTGAATATGATTAAACTGCTACTGTTATCAAATTAATTACTTGTGCCTCCATTAAGCTGATTATACCCCCATTCTAAAACTAATTGTATCTACAAGATAATTATGACTCCTACTGTAGCTCTAATAAACAGTACCACTGTAAGGATTGATGATTAAAGTGTATTTACAGTGATTACGTATTGCACAAATTGTTCATCAAAGCCTTTGTAAATTGCTCATGCTTTGGATGTTTGTACACAGGACTGTTTCACAATATAGTATTGCTGCCATTGCGTAGTAACACACTTCCACATACTGTACTGTACTACATAGAAGGCTGCTAGCAGTGGCATAACCAGAGGGAGCTGAGGGGTGGAGCACCCCAGTCAAATGTCTTTCCCCTCCCCCCTCCCCCTTGCTTCCAAAATGACATTCAAAGCTAAAAATACTGGGCAAAATCCATTAGAAACAAAAATAAAGAATATTTAGCTGAAACTCACATAGACAGAGACTGGGAAGTGATATTTCCTGCAATCTTGGGAGGCATTTTTATCAAAAAATTTTCTCTGTATGCCATGTGCTATAAACCGATGGTGGCACTCTGCTTAGTGTCATTACTGCTTCAACCCTTCCCCCCCCGGGTTACCATGTCCCCATTAATTGTGATTGTCCCCTTTTGAAAGGCAAACTGAGCGTCCCGGCCGGTAAGACAAATCATCCCAAATTTCTCGAAAACGGATAGCTGTTATATTCTGTATCATACTTCTTGCGTGCACAATAAATATGATTCTGTTTGATCACTGTTTTCAGCCCCGAAGATTACTAAAATATACCAAAATATAAATTTTAGCAAAGGGAAGGGGACCTCTCCTCCTGTCAGTCTTCAAAAGTTATGTCCCACTTTCAGATTAAAGAAATATGGTAGCCCTACCATTCCCCCCCCCCCGCCCCCTCAGCCCTCCATATGAAAGTCTAGTTATGCCACTAGCTGCTAGCCTACCAGGTAGTAGTACATTAGTTGCATATTGGTTTGTTGGCTGCCAAGGTTAGGCCTTGCTTACTACTGTAGCTTTGTCCACCTTCAGGCTTCACGTTCAGTCACTAATTTCAGCCTTCTGCAATGAACACAGAAGCAAATGTTGTTTTCAGCAGTGATATGACATTTATTAGGCTACAGTACATAGTTACTTTTTCACACTCTTGTTTGCCTTATCTTTGTAACATGTGGCCTACAACTTTCACACTAATAACCTTTCCATACTAAAACCAATGCAGGCCTATACAAGGTAGGACACCGGTATCCTCTGTGCTAAAGAGACTTCACCATATAAACCTTGCAAGCAATAAAGGAAATAATCTAAATAATGATGTAAGCCTACGAACAGAGACATAGACTGCATTTTGCATTGCTAGGATCCTGCAGAGGGGACAGAGTTTGATTGTAAGATGGCTTTAGAAAACCAATCTTATTTGGGAAGAGCCTATATGGACACCTGTGTACGGCATGTCATCACTGGCTTATGAACTTGACCTCACATGATGTGACTACAATGAGCTCTATGCTGAAATAAAACCATCAATTTATATGAGATATGGGTTCATTCTACGACTGGTATTTAGTATTACTAGCTTCACTTGTATTTGGTGTTGAGTACACTATAGGTATAATTTAATACTAGTATCGTCTGATATTGTATTGGTCCAATATTGATGTCTGTAAAAATAACCCTAAATGCACACTCCACAGAACTGAATGCTACTTTGAACAAAGGTTACCTAAAGTGTGTTTGGTTTGTAGTCCAAATAATTTACCTCATACAAAGTACTTTTTTTCTAGTCCTCTCAACTCTCTGGCAAAGAGCCAAGGGGCAAAACCAAACGTTACTCCCGAAGGAGTTCTGCTCCTCAAAGGAGCTGCATGTCCCCAAAAGGACAACAAAGTGAAACTTCTACAGTGTTGTGTTTTATATGGCCTATCCACTATACCATATCTTTCATTGTAACTACATTGACACTTTGACAATACAATGAATGAAGTAGTAGTGGCATACATAATGTACAATGTACTTTTCACTAAAATATTGACATTGCACTGGGAACGGCTGATATTTAGATGTGAATTTTCGAGTAGATATCGGTGATTGATTCGACACATTTATATCTTTAAATGTGTCAATGAACAAGATGGAAAGAAAAACACATTGACTGATGTTTTCTTGCCTGAGCAGATCATTATTAAACAGTAGCTTTATGTTCCTATGACAAAACCATGCGGATATACACTCAGACAGTCATGTGAAATGAAGGAGTGCTAAATACTGGCAAGTCCAAAACTGTCACTAGCAACTGTCTGAGCTTATTATAGGGTTAGGAGGAACCAAGGGTGTGACCCAACATTAAGCGTCTGCCTCTTGATCTAAATAAATCTCTATACCAAACAAGACCTTTTTTCTATGACCTCTGTTCTATCAGCTGTATGAGACACCCCCAAAACTCCCTGGTTTGTCAACCTGCAAGCCCTGATACTTACCTGCTATCTACAATTATAACCATGGCCCTGTAGCCAAAGGAGCAGTGCATAATGTTCTTCCAGATTGTGAATTGGCCTTAGAGTATTGGCTTTTTGGGGACAGCAAAAACCTGGGGCAATACAGATTGCACTGCTCCTTTCGCATCAAGGCCATGCTTACAACTGTAAGGTAGTAGATAAGAAAGGGGCCATGTAGATCCAACAGCCATGGAAACCTGTAAGGGTTCTGCCCAGACACAGCACTGGGGCCCCTTCTACATACCTGTAATTTGTATCACTGAAAACACTGTTATGTCATACACTGTATGATACTTCCAGACTCCAAGTTGACTGACAATTATGACTACCTCCAGTTTGTCACCTTTAAGCTAACCAGAATGCAAAAATGCATTGAGGTTTCGATGATGCATATGTTTTATTCCCAATAATGCCATGTTATCCCATT
>WURT03000026.1:2008744-2028919 GCA_009936505.3 Holothuria glaberrima
CAGATTTTGACCTCTGGTGACCTCAGATGACCTTTGACCTCCACCAAAAACAATAGGGATCTTCCTCTCAATATGACTCATCCATATACCAAGTATGAGAAATGTCGCAGTTTCCCTTCTTGAGATATCGTGTTAACGGGCTAAGTGTCACAAATACACACACATACACACATACATACATACACACACATACATACATACATACACACGCCAGCATGACCGCATAGGTTTCTCTTTCATCGAAACCAAAAATGCATTCTGCAAATCAAACCCCCTTAGCTCTCTATAACCCCCCCCCCCCCCCACCATCTCTAAACAGGTTGCTTGGACATTATGCTGTAGTTGAGACACAGATTTTACACCCATTCCACATTTAGTTGGCACAGTATTATTATTTTCTAACGAGTAGAACTATACAGCTTACAATCTGGAGAACTGCAATAAGAATAGGGTACCTACAAAACTTCCCTTTACAAATATTAAAAGGATTTTTTTTTTTTTCTGTCCATTTCACCTTTCAAAAAGAGCATGTTTATCATCTTATACTGTAACTAAGGCTTCTTTGTAACTTTTTTAATCAATTCTCATTTAGGATCTTACTAATGGGACTTCAAAAGCATTCTAGCTAGCATCCTTTCTTTTTTCTGAGGACAATTTCAAAGATGGCCACCTGGCAATGTACGTCCCCACCACACCTACAAAACTTTATCCAAATAGCAGTTACAGAGGATTGTGGGATAGACTTTTGGTGTGCTCCATTTCTGGCCACAGTGCAATGCCATTGACAAGAATGATGCACACCAAAACTCTATCCCACAATCCTTTGTAACTGCCACTTGGAAAAGGGTCTTTACTCGACAAAATTCACATGTTACCACAATTTGGTACTTTGATATCTGTGAAACTCAATCAAATGTTTTTCAGTTTTACTGATAAAGACCTTTCTTCCCAAATTTCCTCCCAACAGACTTGACTAGGTACTTGACGACACTCTGCCTGGAGTAGCAGAGAAGTAAAGTGTTTTACGAGAGTCACTGCAAGGTAATCATCGGTTTCTCTTTGCTCATAATTCAATATGCGCGAGATATCATCTTCTCAAGTCTCAACTTGTTAATTATAATCTTGACTTTCCCCATGAATTTTAATGGATTTAACAACAGATATGGCATTTAGCTTGCTATCTCCATCTGCCAATATATCGGCAAACAATGTCGCACTTTTCTTCAGACATGACAAGAGCCTAATTAGAACAGACACGACTAATTTGTTAAGTGTTCATTTGCAAGGTAGCCTTGCTATAATTTTCGTAAATGCTCATTACGTGTACTACGTCATGTTTTTGTTAAGCAAACATGAAGAACAAGTTCAAGGTGCAGCTGTACTGTGTTGCTATGGAAACAAGATATCACCAAGACCATTGACAGAAAAAGAAATAATGACCAATGTGCAACCATTTAAAGGCACAAGTGTTGGAATGGTTATCAGCCTTTAATATCAATGATCACCAATATTTGTCACCTTCATCCTATATCAGTAACAGTGAAATTCACCTAAAATGCTATTAATACCAAAATGATATATTACTTGGCCTATAACAGATACAAAGGTTATATTATTTTCTAATGTGTCACTCTGTGAGCGAATATTTTACCTCACCAATAAAAATGAAACCACAGTCAGTACAGTGTAAAATAGCAATAGATTTGTGAACAGTTTGCTCATTTTTAAAATATTGGTATTTAATAAGAATAAGCCAACAGTAAGAACTGAAATATCAGATATCACCAATGAGTGATATCCCGCTAGGTATAACACTACAAGGCACAACACTACAAGCCACAATCTCATAAGTGAAAAGGCCATCTTCTTCAACGATTTTGCACACAGAAGTTAGTTTTAGATTTCTTCTTTGCTCCTGCAAAGAAAGTTTGTTTCATTTTCTTTTTATATTGTTACAAAAGAGATTTAATTGCCTGGTTTTCAAGCTGTTATATGGGGTTGTAACCAGTGAAGGAAAAGGGACTTTGGCAAGTGCAGATAATAGATGCTTTTGGAAAGAGGATAGAGGGCTGGCATTCTTTTGGACACCATCCTGTTGGCCTACACATTTACAAGGTTCCAAATGAACTGCTGAAATGCCCTTCAGTTCAAGCAGGTACTTGCTAGTGACATCCTAGTTCAAGGCAATAGATACCCTACAGTTCAGATCTGCAGAAATGATAAGCATACTACTCTGAGCTTTTTATAGCAGTTGGCCAACAAAAATAAAATCTCACAACTTGGCATTCAAATTGGTCCTCCAAATGTTGTCTTTATGATATGATATCTATTGACATCTGTAAAGGTTCAGACAATACCAATGAATAGTGCACATTGGGGAAAACTAGGACTAAGATAAGCTAGAGTGAAACTTGAAAACTGTGGCACTGCATCTTTACAGTAAGAGGCAAAAGAAACCAGCAAAATTCAAAACAATCATAAATACTGTGAATGATACACAACACATGCACAGTAATGCCTATTAAATCAGTGGTCTATCATTTGCTACAGTATGGTGGGTCTTCCCATCAATAAAATCTGCACATAAGTTTTCTCAAATGAACTTTACCATCATTAATACCAGCACTAGTAATCTTAGGTCATGAGGGAAAGATGGCCAGTACACTTGTAAGATTTAGCACATTTCCTTATCTGATACATACACATTTAATGGCAAGTACTTTATTTAAATCTTTTTTTCTTCTTCTTCAGTTACTGAAAATGTTCCATTCTGAAAGACGACTAATTCACCTATGCTTTCAAGATTGGACTAATGTAGTAGTAATATTTTTAGTACATTTAGATGTAAGATTTTCCCTCCCAATACAAGAAACAGCTCTGACATAAAGAAGTGACTATCACTGACAATCTCCCTGATGTGAGTGCACTTATAGCTTACACAAAACATGTCTGTGTTAATGAGTAATACGAAGCAATACTCTTGATTAAACTTTGCACAGTACTGTATACATTGAAGGGCTTCCAAGAGAGCTTCGTTAATTGCTTTTTCTCTGCATATATGAAAAAAGCTGCTGCATAATTATGCCATTAGCAACCTCTGGCTACGAGCCCCTACCAATTGTCCTGATTCATTGCAATTACTGGAAATATTAAAGACTGTTTGCAGACCAACTATGAAAAGTGCCCAATGTATTCAAGCACCGACAGTGTCTGTGCACTCTGCCTTAATTACAAACTATAGGGAGGTGTTTGTGATGTATAATTGAGTTCAATTTTGGGTTTCAGGGAGGAAAAACAATGAAAATAAATAGAGACCAGTGTCTCTAATTACAAAAGGCACCTTGAATGAGTACTGAATCAGCTTTGTCATGCACACAGCAAACAGGCGAAGGTGTCTGAGAAGTGAAATGAGTTTCTTTCATGTCACAGAGTGATCAAACCAGGTAGAAAGTAAGAATATTGCCAACACTTGATTAATGGGTTCAACATAAAAACTTAATATAGCTTTCAGTTGACTGACGTGGATTTGTAAAGGAAAAATATGTCCATGAGAAAGTGTAAAGTACAAGCTGACTGTAAAATTGACAAGCAAATGTAAATCATTGTGTAGTTAACACACAGCGGCGGGGGGAAAGAAAACAGGCTAGATGAGGCTGGAGCGGATATGACATCTGGGGAAATTGAGAGAAAACTTCATATCTAAAGAGATGTGAATAAAAATGTTCAGGTGATCAAAGAAAACAATAAAGTAGGAATGAGACATGCAATTGCAGATTGGCTCTCTGCATGTCATGTTCCAGTTTGTACGAGTGAAGCGAGATAATGCGACTGATTAGGTAAAAACATACCTTAAGTATAGAAAATGATGGTTTGGAATGTTCTGATGAAAATCCATCGTGACATGACTTACTTTACAGATACATGTAGCCTGTTCACATTTGGCTATCACAGACATCAGCCAGTTTGTAGTTGACTATACCTGCACTTTTCACACTATTAATTCTTGATGTATATTACTTGTTTGGTTTTTTTTTTTTTTTTTTTTGACGTTAAAACCAAATTCAATAGAGTTGATTGTCTGGGTCTTGAAGCCACAACCAGGTACTTCCTGGATTTTTGCAGTGTTATCACAATGTAATCATCACCCTCACAACTAGATTATCAATTGT
Source organism: Holothuria glaberrima (assembly GCA_009936505.3). NCBI lineage: Eukaryota > Metazoa > Echinodermata > Holothuroidea > Aspidochirotida > Holothuriidae > Holothuria > Holothuria glaberrima. Next base: position 2,012,914 of record WURT03000026.1, read on the forward strand.
TACTGCAAAAACAACGTAGCAGTGTACGTAATAATTTCATGAGGACTGTTCACAGACAATCTGACTGAAGTCGTAATAAGTATTTGATCCAGTGACAAGAAAAAACAATACCTCATTGTTGTGGACTGAACTAGAAAATATTGGTATGCGATGCACTTTCGGTTTCAATTTGCCTATTTTTTCGTTAAAGAAACTACAGTTAAGCTCATCTTAACTGTAACACCCCAGGGCAATCCAGGTTGTGACTAGAGAAACTTGAAATTACTCTGAGACCCTTACAAGAGACACATCAATTTGCATAAAAATATATGCTGGCTTAGGGGTCATTTGAAACTTTACACAAACCACATAAATAACTTTGAAAATGGAAAACCTTGACCCAGGCTCACCTTTGCTGAGGAAAAATTGACCTCTTGGCTCAAGAAAGGGAGAGAGTATTTGGCCATGCATATTGTCTGAAAAGGAAGCAAAGAAACAAACTGATAGCGACTGAGCATATGTGCATGAAAATAATTGGTGTAAAACACAGGAATTAGAAATATATGACTAGAACCCCCAAACTAACACGATTCACATGAAGCCTGTTACAATTTCGTATCTAGGGGTTATATGGGAGATTTGTTACTGAAGCCTGTACAGTGCACAACCATCCCACCCTTGCCACCTACCTCTCACCATCAAGGTAGCAGAGGCAAGTGTGAAATCAAAAGGCGTAATACTGATGTACAGTATCATCCACTGAGGGCAAAAATTATGTAATATTGCCAGACCAACCATATTTATCCCTGAAATTTACAAATTCCTGAGCACTTTTGCAAAGATCAACCATTTGAGGCCAGGATTACTTCATAAAGTCAAAACATTTATTTAGATTGGAAGATGGTCAAAAAGGCAAAGTGTGCTAGTAGACAGGCTGATAGTGCCCCCTGTGACAATAATTTTGCCAGACAGTATTTATTGGTTCTGATATAGGTCTCAAAATGTTACAACAGGGAGAACTGATAAGTAGCAGCTTGGATGAAACCTATGCCCCATAAATTTTCCCTTCCCTTGGCACTTAATATGTATCCCTCACTCCATGTCATTTCCAAGATATTGAACTTCCAGTTTCCAACATTCCCACTGCCCTGTTTCTGAATATCAAGCCTTAGATGGCATCATGGATGGGGTGGTCCTCAATGGACCACAAAATCAAAGTAACTTTGAGTGATTTTGAATGATGGGGCAGTTCCAGTGTGATCTGTTACCTTCAATGTAAAAAGTCTATTGTCAAATTATCCTTGACAACCTCTGATGGGGTACCCTAAAATCTAAGGGAAACAAAAAAGAATCAGAAGACCTCATTTCTTCCTTGACTGATTCTACATTAGAGATGACATGGATTCTTTTGATGACATATTTTAACTACTCAACTGATGATATGAATGATACGTGGGTGGCATTTTAGACTAACAAATGGCTTCAATTGTCTTTAGCTAATAAGAACTCATTGAAAGTGTTCCTCATTATAGTAACACTTGCAAAAAAAAACTTAATGAGATTCTGCCTGTCCTACATTGATTTCCATCTGTCCTAAATCCTTTCAAAGACTTCATGCATTTCTACAATTGTCATTAAAAAAGTTAACTGTACATCATTCAATCCTGCTATCATGCAATACCTACTGTACATTACTGGAAATGAGTTTGAATTTATCACTGTCAAGACCTGCTAAAGACCTGCTAAATGTTGGTCACCTCACAATAAAGAAGTAGGCTACTCTTCTTTAAACATTAATTACACAACTGGCACATGTACAAGGTCTATGGTTTATCCAGTTTCTAATACCTCAGCTACCACTGCTACTGTATGAAACAACGTCTACAGGAAAGAGGATAGAGGAAATGGGAAGGAGGAAGGGAAGGGGATAGAGGAAATGGGAAGGAGGAAGGGAGGGGGATAGAGGAAATGGGAAGGAGGAAGGGAAGGGGAGGGAGGGGAAAGGGTAGGGAAAGTGGGCAGAGAGGGGTAGGGACATATTTTTCCCTAATGGAAGTGCCTTTGATACCCACATGACACAAAAATCTTCCCCCATGAATATTTGCTATCTTTCAACAAGCACAAAAGGTTACAGAAAGGACAAATAAATGGGATATCGTCATCACAATGATACTAAGATATTGTCACGCTTGTTGAAAGAGAGACTGATTGTAAGCATGAAGGACAGAAAGCAAACTGGCTGACGGACCCTTGGCATTATTCGATACAAATCACTGTACTTTCAAACTGGAAGGCTTAAAGCAAGAGCTCCCTCAAGCAGCTTAGACTAAAAAGTTTGTAACAAATACAATTCACTAAAACAATCTCAAGATCGTTGTCCCAAACCTCTGGGAATAACTGAATAAAGAGCTGTGAATTCACCTGAAGTTTCTCATTATTTCATTAATGTGTTTGAGCTAAAGGGAACAAAGGCCTAGTTGGTGAAAAATAAAGTTTAATATGTCGCACTTCACAACAGGTTGTAATAAAGTTCCACTGTCTGCCAGATTGGTATGATTAAAGGCTTGGAAACATTCTACTCCTAGGAGACCTCTGACACCAAGAAATAACAAATGAGAAATATGTCCACCACCTTCTTACCGCACTGCCACTGTTTTGACTTACGCAGAAATGTCACACTCATTTGTTTCTCGACATTGCCATGGCAATAGGTTGATAATTTGCATGGTTTGTGAAGCAAAGACCAATTATCTTTTGAAGTTTGCATTTTTGCTAATCAACAGATCGAGGGTGGCCATGACAGTAACTGATAAAACAGGCTTAGTCTTGGCATTAGCCATCTCAGGACATCTGTTTCTAATCAGGCAAAGAACAACTTAATGCAGCTTATCAAGTCCAGACAAGGGCTAAGGAAATCAGGTAGTATGTACAAAGCAAGCTGATAACACAACCCAGTTTTTCTAACCAGTATGGTTCACTTCTCTTGTGAAAGGGTTGTTGATGTTAGCTCCCTCGGACTGAATGTTTTAATCACAAATGATTCAGGTGTCATAAGGTCACTTCCTATTACATGCTAGATCAGGTAATAAATCCCACCAAGGCCTCCAATATGCTTACAGTAACAGAAAACGAACATTGGCAGAAACAGGAAAAATCCCGAATGGCTCTATTTCAGCAGCTCCTCACTCAATTAGAGAAGCCAAGCAATCAATGATTATGCAAAACATATCACATGGAAGAACAAAAATGAAAGTTGCATGTCCATGAAAAAAAGGTTAGTTAGTCATAACAATGCATGTTTACTTAAACACAATTATAGCTTTATATTGCTTGGTGGTATTGTTAGAGAGATGGTTGAGCAAGGAAAGAGTTGCTAGGTTTGCTTCTTGGTGGCAAAGGGTGCGATATAAAAATGTAATGGCCAGGAGATACTACACAGGGAAAACTCCTTGGACCTTACAAGAGTGGTGCTACACTATTTTTTTTTTTTTTTTAAAATATCTGAAAGCCCTCCAGAGACAGCTGTCTCCCAGCTGAAGCAATACTAGTACAGAGAGGTGGTTATGTACAGAGAGAATAGTGCCAACTTATTTCCCTGTGTGGGCAGGGTAGCCTGAGACAACATATGACACCACTGGTTTGGTAGGGAGAGAGTATGAAGACCACCACCCTCAGACAGAATCCAATGGTGTATGCTACTAAAGGTTTTAGATGGCAGTTGTGAATTCACTGCCCTGTTGAATCTACACCCTACCAACAGGGTACAATACTTTACTTGTCACAATTATCTGAAACCATCTAGTAATGGCACTATAGGCCAACATAGCTTAAAAGCTTACATAAAAATATCCAAGTAGAATCAATCTCAAGTTTCTTCCCATCATAAACCTGAGCACATGACCTATAAACATTCATGAGCCCACCTATCTTACACCTATCAATGATGACCCACTATCAGAGCAACAAATTTTTTGCAGAGCATACTATCCCATCACACAAATGCAATCAAGTTTAATAGGATGATGTGAAGGCCTTAACTTCCCTTAAGATATGTACTTACTGATATCTTTACCAGCGATAACGATTCTCACCTTCGTCCCACAGACTTAAAATAGACGCTAGACAATCAGCTGCTCAGGTTCTCTCTTTGAAGAGCAGCAAAAGTGCAATACATTTTTTTAACATAATTGTGTTTTTTCTGCAAAATAATTAAAATCCAGACCCTCTGTCTGTATCAGCAACCCCAGGGGACTAACTCCTGCATGAAGACTTCAGCTGTACTTACTTATTAAATACAAATCTATCAGCTCTTTTCCTGGAGTTTTCCAATCATTCAAAAAATATCTCATTTTTCTTCATACAAAGATCAAGTTTCATATTGTTTTTAAAAGATGAAACTATGCCAGACAGTCAAACTAAAGAGACAATGAGTTGGCTAGTTTGGTTTTTCTCTCACCCGCAATCCCTTATCCCCTACAGCTATGTTTTGATCCCCAGCAGGTAGCCCTCTCCTCCCAAGGAACACTGTAGTCTCTTCTAAATGAGAGAACAAGGTGATTGCTTGATAAAATCCTGCACGATACCATTCATTATCTCAACATTTTTCATGTCCAAAATCGGAGACTGCGAGTTTGGATTCTGATGGGACCTGTTTGATTCAATTATTCTGATGACCTACAGAGATTACTGAGATGATAAACAATTCTTCTATGAGAAGAGGCATGTGCTATCCCCTGATACACTCTTGTTTTGTCTTTAACATTTTGCCTAAATGCTTTTGGGCATTTTTTTTTTAAAATGATGCATTTTATTGACTTTTGGTCAATGACTAAAACTCTGAGACTTTTCCGTTAAATTAAAATGGCAGGGATGAGTGTGACTCCACAGGTAATGCAGTCAAGTGTGTTTATCCTACAGCTCTCAGAATGAAATTTTTCACAGAATTTTTTAGGATATTCAACATGTATACTAGGCAGGGAGAGATGGCCAGATACTTTGAAATCTAATATGGATTAAAGGGCAAATGTGGTCAACACACTTTGAATTTCAGTTTGTGGTTTATGGCTTTCTCTCTCACACAAACATATGTATTTGGAAGGTGCCCAATGATTGACAATATTTTGGTTGTTAATGAATTTTTTAGTATAGTCTACATGTGGATTTTTTTGACATGCAATGTTTTGGTTGTGAAACATCACATTACAATCATCACATACTGTATCACATCACATCACATCACAAAGTGATGAAAATAAGAGATTTCAAATAATTAGCTGATATTTCAAACTACAGTCAAGTCATCAAACTTGCAATGTTATGAAGTTACATAATGTTTTAACACAAAATTCCAGTAATTTTCCAGGTCTGAAAATTAAAAATAAAATTTCCTGGTTTTCCAGACCTTTGAAAATCTGATGCAAGGCTGAACACTTATTTCCCAGGAAGAAAATCAAATTTCCCAAAAGTTCTGACAATTTTCATATATTGTACCAAAAAACCAACTTCCTCTCGAATTCCCAAGCATTTCCCTTCAAAGACCAAAATTTCCCAACAAGGAACTTTTCAGATTCCTCACTTTTTCTATACATGTTGGTTTGATGTTGGAAATTCTTCATCCTAACACGGAAGTGCAGACAGTGAGCTTCACCTGTAAAAGTACTTTTCCTTTTGACAAAATGTTTCAGAATGATTTAGATGAAGATTTTTACCACCAGATGTTTGCACAGCCCAGTTTGGGGGAACAGATTTTAATGAATCTTCAAATACTGATTAGTCACAGATTCACATGATTAGGTAGCAAACTGTAGCATGTCTAATGCCACCTATTACATCAAGCTTTATATAAATCCTCAACCTAAAACAGGAGAAGAATTCTCATGAAAATCTAGGGCAGTTTTTCTCTACTGTAGGTATAATTTGCCTTTTTCTTGACACATGAGGTAAGTACAAACTGAAAATAGCAATGGGCAGTAAGACCACCAGCCAAGTTTTTGTCACTATTTCGATCATTCTCAAATTTTTTACAAAAGATCATATGATCTTGTGCTGCTCAAAAAACAATGAGCATACTTAATTGTGCTAATAATTTGCAAGGTATACCATAAATTCCCCAAAACTCCCTGGAATGGAAATCTATGAGCCCAGATGTAAATAGGACGCAAGAGAGGGGCGATGCAGATTAAGCAATATTGACCTGGTTTGTGAATCTGAGTTCTACTTTACCTCGCCTTTTACTACTAGACAACCCATTTACTGCAGAACAACTACTGGAAATAAAGGAATCCCGCTAGATGTCCTGCAGTAGTAATAGGGGATGGGGAAGGGGGCAGGGGGTAAGTAGGAAGAGCATCATAGAGCTTACAATTTCTCTCTCAATTATTTTCCCTACAATTCTCACTGGCAATAAAGCAAGGGGGACTTGGAAACAAGCATTCTGTATGGTAGGATGGGGACCACTAAGTGGGGATTCAAAGTTTGCTAGTGATACTCCAAGATAGATGGGACTCTCCAATAAGTAACATGTGATTTAAATAGGAGCAAAATGGCTCCTATAATGTCTATCCAAATTACTAAAATTAATAAAAGAAAAACAAATAAGACTGAGTAGAAAGAATTTGGTCTTTTACCCACTTGTAGCCGAGACATATTTTTGTGACCAATGATGAGACAAAACTGACATTCTGTTCAATCACATGACTAATCTGGCATTACAGTATCGTTGAGAGATGAAACAGTCACTTCACGTAAAAGGCCTGGTGACATGTTCATCACGCCCCATCATCGTATGAAGTTATATTGTTTCATATACAGTGAGGAAGGGGCTTTATCTGACAGCTGACAGGTGTACAGTGCCGGACAACAGATACAATTTTGACCAAGTGAATGCTGGATGATCCAAATGGCTAAAACAACTGTGAGACGTGACAGTGGCCTAGGTGAAAGCTAAGCCAGTAATAAACCATGGGCGGCTATCCGGGGAGGGGGGGGGGAGTGGGTAGTAATTTATTTGAAAATTTGGTCATGTCCCATCCTCTCCCCTCATATTGTGAACAAATTGCTGCCTTTGTGATAAAATAAGCAGAGCATACTTTCTAAGGTAAGTAGGAGCGAAATAGATTCTACTGTATCATGTATTGCAAATGAAAATCTTAAAAGAATTCATTTTTATTCCAACATGAAAAACGAGTACTTGTAAGGACAAGTTAGTTGGGTACCCTTCATAAAGTTCTTTTATCATTACTTGTCTGCCAGGTTAGCTGTTCTCTAAATTTACTTGCCCACACGCAGGAGTGTAAACAAGGGGGGGTGAAAATCAAAAGTCAGTCTCAGAGCACCAAAAAGTCGGTCTCAAATCTAGTTCAGTATGCCTTTGTAAGAGTAGACCAGACATGAACAACATTTGAAGTGCAAAAAAAGAAAAACAAAAGAAAGCTTTTTGAAAATTTGGATCGCACAACTATGTCAATGGGAGCCGGTCTCCAAGAAATGTAGTTGGTCCCAAAATAGTTCACACCCCCCCTTCGAATTCATGTATAAACGCCCCTACCCACATGGATGTATACTATCAGCCCATCCTGCTCAATATCCCATGTGAAGAAGACTGCTGTGGTAGTTGCCTGGCAGGCTGTAATATTCAGCAGTGTACTTGCCCAAGTGATATTTCTCTTGCCCAGGACTGTTGGGTGGGTGGATATGTTGAGTTTTGTAGTTGGGTAGGGGCTACTTCACAAGTGGTTGGATGGGGTAGTTGATAGGAGGTAGGACCAAGTTCTCATTTTCACAAAGAGTTCAAACACTTCAATTATCTTCACAGGCAAGGTGACCTTCATATGTGAATGATCAATGTTTTGCCTTTCCAACTTCTGATAGAATTCTGATAGTATTTATACTGTGTTGTGTGGGTGATTCTTAGTACAAATTAATTCTTAATGGCTATCAAGAGCTTTCTCCACAAAAGATCTATTTGTTTTTCTGCAAGGTGAATTTTTGATATGACTCACTTCTGCTGCAACAGCAAAAAAGGAACGACTTTCTTTTGTCTTTCTTTTTATGAATTTTAATACCAACACAAAAATACTTTTGAGAATTTAGCCTTGACTGAACGAATGCATTATGATTGACAACCAATTTTGTCTCCTGAAGGAGAATTAATTTGCCTACAGGCTAACAGGAGCATTTCAGACAAGAAAGAGAGTGAGGGTTACCGTAAATCAACTATTTCTAATTTTACTAATGGTTCTCGCCCCAGTTCTGGTCGATTGTCTTATCAAAATAACCAATTTCAAAGAAAAAAAGTAACATTGCCAACATGGCAATAACAAAAATAAAAAAGAAAAGTTAATCGCAATATGACAAACTCAGAGAATATGAAGTTAAATCTTACCAACGTCAACACGATAACAGGATTTCAAAGGAGCTGACACTGTGTGACAAGACTATCTTACAATGCAGAGACACAAGAGCCGAGGGGCAAGTACAATTTATTAGTTAAACAAGACTTATGGCAAGGGGTCAGTATGACCACTGACAGGGAAAGGCCTAGAAACTAGATATCATAAGTGTACACACAAAGAAACCGTTTTAAGTGTGGTCGTCAAGAGCAGAGCAGGTGTTACCGCAAGTACAAACCCCATTACCCTTCTGGTGACTTCACCCTTCTTCCCCTGCCCCACACACACTCAGGCATTACTCCTAACCTCTTCAATCATACCAAGAAACAACACTTTCAGTCTCTTGAATATCTTACATCCATACGGGGCAGACCACCCTCTCTGTCCCATCAACCCCTCTAGCCATGGTAGTGCCTCAGTATGACAAAGTCTGGTAGGAGTTTTGACTATCTCATGGAGAAATTTTTCTTTACTTCACAGTAACATATTCAGCAATCATTCAATAAAGGGGAGGTGTACGGCACTTGATCAAAAGTCAGCAAGCCTTGGATAGTAGCTATACAGGATGAGGTGTTGAGAGAAAAGTGGATGCAAGGAAGGGGTAGGGGAGTCCATCGAGAAGATAGGTTAAAGAAGGGTAAATGGGGAACCTCTTCCCTAAAATAAACATATCCCTTGCCGTAATTCATTCAAAATGTATTGGAAAAACTTTTTGTACTTAGTTTTGTGTGTGTGCATGCATGTGAGTTTGTTTGGCAATTGTGTGTCTGTGTGTTGAAACCCTGGGTTTTGTCACTATGGGAAGGTGGAAGGGAATGTAGAATCTCCTAAATTAATCAAAGCAATTTGCCCCATTCTCTTTTGCTTTATCACTATAGCTCAAACAGATTCCTGCTGAACTAAGTCACACCTAATTTTAGTCAAAATGGACTCACTGCTAATTACTTTAGGAGGAAATGTGATCCTTTTTACAATCAGAAATCGCAATATCACTGCAAATTGTATCTAGTCTGAGTCACTTACTTCTGTCAAGATTCCTTTGACAACTTTCCATCTTATCATGGTCATAAAAGGTTGAGGCAAATAAATGCATGAACTGCTCTGGTTCACCAGATTAGGTAACGAAGTACTTACATCAAATTGGCTCTTTTAAACTTGGCTTGCAGTTTTAACCTTCACTTTGAAATAGTGAGTGTAAAATCGTGTAAAGGATCAGACATGACATGAGAAAGTCAATGGAAAAAAAAAAAGTGCAAAAGAAAGTTTTTTTGATAAAAATCACCAGCAACATTTTTCTTAGGACCAGCTTGGTCCTGACAAAAACTATTACATGTGGGTTCTTGTCCCTGGCCCCCAGGATACTGTTCTACCATTCAGCATACAGTTTTGTGGATGTTAGGTAAATGAATGTAAGATAAATGAGTACAAACATTCTGTGAATCCAGAGATTTAAGTACTGCTAGCACTGCCAAAAGGAAATACAAATGGGATAATCAAGTTTGAAAATTGCACCTATTATTCAAAACCATTGAAAATATCTTCCTGTGAACAAGTTTTGGTTCATATGCAGGTGAAAACTTACAGTAGTGCAAACTTCAAAACTACTACTACTACTAAAATCCCATAACCTTTAGGTGACAAAGAAACCTTACTAGCAGCGTATTTGTTCTTAAATTACGTGGCTGATAAACAGCTTCAACTATCAACTGTGTTCAACGCTGTTTACTCGTGATAACCTGAATCACTATAGCCATAGTGTAAAAGTAGTTGTTGGTAAATGTTTCTTTTTGAGAACATCTTTAAATGAGAAACTGAACATATCAGTAGAGCAATAAGATGACATATAGTAACACTGACAAGGCCTGACTCATGCCACAATATGTACAGAACATTAATTTGACCAAACAGTGACATTAATCTGTACATGCATGGCTAACCTATAGGCTATGGTATGCTATCCACCTCACCACTAACCACCAATCCAAAAGGTAATACCTTTATCTTTAAAGAGAGAAGCATCTCTCACTTAGTAATGGTGGTACACTTAACAACACACTTTCCTCTAAAGCAATAGCATGGCACTCTCACTTCAGACCAGACACTCAGCACATTCTATGAATGACAGTACTGTCTGCTGACAATATACAAGGAAGAGAGAACTATTTACACCAATAAACCTATAATGACACACACACACACTTCCCTAAAATACACTGGCAGTGAAGACACTCATCAATCATAATACGCACATACCATACAGAAAATACATGTCTTCCCTAATTCTGTTATAATGCAGCTCAGACACACATAAAAACTACAGCCATCCTTCATTACCGTTCGTCCTACTGAATAGCACATTGCCAATACTGACCTGTTTCTATTGTTAATACTCCCCACTGAACCAGCGGCAACAATAAATAGATCCTTACGAACTTGACCTTGCAACTTCAACAGCAGATTCCAAACTGAACATTTGTGTAGTTGAAACCACATAAACACCACTCGACTGTTACCTACTCCCCTCATTTGCATTCTCCAAACACAAGAAAAAGCTGGCTAATTAAAATGGCCTCACTCTCAGGTCAAATTTATTAATGAGAATCCATATGCCTTTTGGAAAATAACTGTCTGGTTGGAATCATTAAACAACACAGTTCTTTGTTGTCTGTTGTACGCACGGCTCTTTTTACCAGCTATAAGGGAGTTTATACCATTTTTTGCAGAAAAAAAAAAGCTTTGACTATTGATTAATTTGTCACTTGATGAATGGGGTCCATCTGTCCCATCAGAGACCTGCCTGAAAGCCTCACATGGGGCAAAAAGTCAGCAGGGTAAGAATTTGACCTTCTGGATGGTGTCTTTAATTATGTACAGTGGTGCTGGGGAATATCAGTGGCTCATAAATTGGGCTTCAGGAAGCATAATAAAATGGGTTAAAAAGAGGGAAGAAGTTGGAAAAGAGAGGTGAAAGTTGTTTACTGGGTCTAATCTAATAAATTAAAAGGAATTTAGAAGCGCAAGATCTGATTTATGACAGAGGAGAATATGGGATGTGTAATTTTGACTTTAGGATGATTTTTAATAAGATAGGAATGTGTGGGAAAATCTGATTTAGGTGTTCATGGCCTAAGGGTTAGCTGAGGATCAAAGTTAATTGTTTTCTGAGTTAGAATTGTTAATGGAGTCACTGCAAGGTGTCAGGGTTTTACAGTGGGCTATGTTGACTTCATGGTAACATGAGCAAGTGCTAATGACAGGGTTAGTGTCAGGGGTTAAGGCAAGGAAGGCTAGAGGTGGAATTAGGTAACCTTTTAGTTTTCAAAGAAACATTGTGGTTGATTTGATCAAGATGAGTGGTGGTCTAGACAAATATGGAATGTTGGTATCATTAGTTTGGGAAAGTTTTAAGGGAGTAGCATGGAATAAATGCATCATTAACCACACACAAAGAGAGCAAGATATACTGGAGACTTGTCAGACAACTCAAATAAACTTCAATCTGCATTTCTAAAAAGAAGAATGGATATTAAACAAAACTTTTTCCGGTTTATGACTTTTTTATACTAGTGAATCGTAGGTGGTTCTGTTTTTAACCAATCAATGAGGGAAAGAGTGTTTCACCCTTAGTCACAAGTTGACATCATAATGATATTGTCCTTTCTATGTGACAGTGTCAGAGAATGAAGGCAAACTAATCATATTGCCTTTATTCTTTTGAAGGGTATTTGGACAAAAATGAAAATGAACAATTATCATCGTACTGTGACCTATTAACTTTACCAATGCAAAATTGGCACAGTTTAAAGTGAGATCTGACATTTAATAGAAGAAGTTAACACTCCTGATAATATCCTTGTCAAACATGATACTATTTTATCCTGGGAAAATATTTAAATATTTTGTATGTGGTATAAACAATTTTCATATCTTTAAAATCATGAGCTACAAATTGTGGAATCTTACACAATTCAAAGAAATGTAGCTGGACAGCTTTATTTTTTAAGAAATAAAGTTCACACACACACACACACACAAATCTACTGAGCACTTTGTAGCTCATAGTTTGTTCACCCAAACTCAAAACTTCAAATGATGCAATGACCACAACTCCTGGGTAAAATGTGTAATTTTTGGAGAAAGAGTACTAGAAGGAGTCTAATTGGTGAGATTCAATGGTTTTAAAATGATAAAAGTGCCTGTCTGTCTGCGCTTTGACGGTGTATAATAAATACATTATTTCCCTTTAAAAAATATGAATTAAGTCTATCTGTAGTTACACACTGGAAAACAAGAACAAAGAAATCAGAAAAAAGTCGATGCACTTGCCCACTCATGGTTTTGTCACAGGTGTCATGAGGGGGAGAGAATGGTGAGGGTGGAGGTAGAGGTGGGAGTGGAGTACATGAAGTCAAAAGTACTCAAGAAATATTTAAGGGTAAACTCTCCCACCAAAGTGAGGTAGAATATATATGAGGTTGCTTTGAGGCAAAAATCTACTTCAGGGATAAGTCCCACCAGAAGTCCACAAGACTGGCCGTGGAGATCAATTGATCACAATTTAGCAAGTAAATGACAGCAGCATCTTTTGGCTTGCTTCTCAGATGGAAAAGCCACCTAAGTATGCTACACACAGTGCAATTTAGCCAACATTTTTATTCAATTGGAATTGGGTGGGTGGATGGGTGGGTGGAGGGTTCATGTAATTCTTAGAGATAACATCATGTAATGTATCATTAAATTGACTACCCATTACTGGAAAATAATGACAATGGGATACAGAATTCCTTAAAAGAGCATCTAAAAAGTGTTTTGTTTACATTAATCCTGCTGAGAACTCTTACTCAAAAATTTAAACATAACGTGACATGACGTTGTTATAACTACATTTCCCATAGATTTTCACTGAATATTTCGAACTTTCCTGACCCATAGCCATTCTGACCTGTCTGTTCTTACATGGCAATCACTAGCCTAGAACTCCCTTCCACTTCTATCCTGTTTGAAATCTTTGAACTAGCCTTTAACTCAATTGGATTATCAAGCTTCCGGGCCATTTCAATCTTTAATATCATCCTGCAAAATTGGGAGTGAAATCCACACATTAAAAAAATACACTATTTCATTGCTGTATGCTGTACACACTCATTTCAGTATGTAAGGATTTCTTAATGCCCTGTAACAAATTCGAAAGAGATTCAGAGACTACTCATTACCTAAAAGAAGAACCATTACAAAACAAGCAAACAAGACTATGGTAAATTTTTGGATGCTGCTGTATAGGCTTGGGAGGGGAACCCCAACTCTCATACTTCAAAGGTCATAAGCAGTCACCCCAAACTTACGTTGAAACAATAGCTAAATGTCACATTTTTTTTCTTATTTTTCTTCCAAGTATCAGGACATAAATATCGCATATTAAAGGTAAACCAAGCGGTTGCTCCTCTTGAATTTTACAACTGAGTGAGAAAAGTACTGTCACAAGATTCTCAAGAGCCATTCAGGAAATAGGATAGTCTACTATACAATTCTTTTTTGGGAGTGACTGCATGCTCCCTTTAATGACTCATGACAGGGAGTTGAGTAGAGACTCCACTGTCCCTAGAAGGTAACTCACAATCATCACATTTTGGAGTTGTACAAAGTTTGTGTTGAGCTATGTCTAAGATTTTTGAGAGGTATTTTAACACAACTGGCTCATTTGATCATTTCTCCTATTAATTGCAAGCTTTTCCTTCAGATGGCCATTATGATACTCCAGCATTGCCAGTTAGGCACCCCAGTCATTGTGGACTTGGAGCCTGTAGTGTAAACCCACAGATGGGCAATTACACATTAGTAGTCAAGTAGTTGGACAGTTTTTGGCCATAAAGGTATTATGTTCCCATGCCAGTCATGTCCTTCAGAATTGCCACTTATAGGGCCGCAGGTACCATTTGATCTCATTTTTATTCCGTAAAACCTGATTTCTACCAAATATCAAGTACTGTACATCAAAGGCATGGAGACTGTAATCCTCTATCCCAATATATCAGAATTAATGTATTGTTAAGCATAAGTATGATGCGTATTGCCTTAATACAACAAACATGCAAAAAAGTAAACTATAGTGAAGCAGAAAGAGAAAAAATCTGAGAATTTTGTTAAAATTTTTTGAAGAATAAAACAGGTATGAAGTTTAAAAGAATAACTGCAGAACTTTACTTTTCTCATATAAATTAAGACAGGGCTTTCATGGTCTTTACAGTATAATGTGAGAAAAACCGAGATTCTCCATCAACACTGCAGAAAATTTTGTGTAAATATCTCAAGAATGTATAACATTTTATGTACTACAGGGATTTTTTGTATTGCACTTGGATTACACTTTAAGCAATGCTACCATTTTGTCAAATGGCAAACAAAGAACTGCTTCACCATGAATACTAACGAAAGGTGTTCAGCACACCTATACCCTGATGTCTCGACCTTGTGCGAATTAATTACCTGACAAAAGACAATAGGCCAGGAACTCCACTAGTGTTTTGTCACCCTATGCATATTTATCAAGCATGGTGCACATCTGTGTTGGACTGTTGGCAGCGGGCAATTTGTTTGTTCTTTAAGACTCACACAAAAGACTTAAGAGAAAAGAGTTTGGGTGTCTAAGAAGAAAGAAAATCAATAGCGACTGTCAACCAAAGCCGTGGAATACAAACAAGGTGTGTTGTGTGTACTGATGGGGCAGCTACTTATAAACGTACTCTTTTGTTACCCAATGAAATGTGAACCTCTTTTCACTGTGAAGTGCAACTGGTTGAGCATACTCAATTAATTTATGAATAGCTCTGACAGTTTTGCAAAATGTACAGTTTCTTTACTCCTTGCCCTTGACAATGGCCCGATGAAATTGGTTCTTTAAATGCCAAAGGTAGAAGACACAAGAACAGCCAACCTGGTTGTTTTAAACTTAATTCTACTCAGAATTAAAGCAAAAGCTCTGCAAATTGGTAGAAGGGCTCAATATAAACATATTTGTCGTTGCAGGAAAAAGACTAATGAAGCCTGAATAAGTAAGCAGGGCTTCTGACCGGTGTATGACGAAGCGACCCAGTTGTGTGATGCATCGGCTAAATGGTTCTGACACGATGGTGTGCAACAAACAAAAGTAAAGCGGAAAAGACAGATAAGGATACAACCAAAGGAACATGGGAAGCAAACATGACACAGCTAATTGGATGTGGTAGCTGCTCTAATGAAGAAATAATTTCTCCTAAAAGTGAAGTCTAATGAAGTTGAGACTGGGGAAAGTAATAGCAGTGGACTTTTCTAGACTGTTTAAACCTATCGGGCTGAGATTCAGGCAATTGAAGACTAGAGAAATGTATGTCACATAGAAGTAAAAGAATGTGAAACTGCTGCTGCACTTACTAATATGTACAGAGGTTGTAAAGGCAATTGCAATTAAATTTCATTTTCTAATTTTTATTCCATGCAAGTTTTACAAATGCACTATTTGGTCATGTTTGTTTGAAAAATTGTATCATTTTATAATTTTCTTTTCACTTACAAGCCTTGGATATACAAACTTTTCCCACTTCATATGCATGAGCTTTTCACTGTACCTTCATAGTGACATCAGCCCCATTGCGTAGCCTATG
>WURT03000026.1:2033428-2044250 GCA_009936505.3 Holothuria glaberrima
CAGAAATAAAGCGTTGGACACGACAGCTGGCAAAGGTTTCTGTTTTAATGTAAACAGATTTATTTCCCATTAGCAAGATGCCCTTGTGTAATGTTGTTGCTGTTTACTTGCCAATTCACCTTTATTGGTTACTTCATCTCGGGTCACAGGAGGAAATGACACGGCAATTTCAAATTTCCTCTATATTCTTAATGACCCCACAATTAATAGCAAAACCTATACCAAATGAAATGGACCAGAGCAATTATGCAACTGGTCTATGGTTTAAATACTTCAATGAAACTCTGTAACAAGCACAAACACTTAATACAGTTCAGAAGGTTGGATTTTGAGATGAAAGGGCTCATCTTTTGAAGTTTTAAATTGAATACCCAGAGACAATGTTCCTTAAAAAGAAATAGTTATGTATGCGGGTCACTTTTTTGCCTTGATGGATGGATTAGCGATTACGAACACCCTACAATATGACACCTATAGTAAAGGAAAATGGAAAAAAACTACATCTCCTTGAAGACTACTGCAAAGTCTAGAGAATAACCAGTGGTGAAACAAAAGTCTCTGCTTTTTTTCCCCTTGTATTTAAAAAAAAAAAAAAAATAGGTACTTCACTAAATCAATACAAAGAAAAATAGGTAACAGAAAGAAACAAGATATCATGAGATATCTTTCTTTTAAGTAATTCCAAAGAATGCTTACTTGGCTTTTCTTGATACCTCTACCTTGGACTTCTACAGAAAGTCACAAAAAATTGCCAAATTAAACATTACAATTGAAAACCATGTGTAGCATGGAAACAGTAAAAGGTGTGTATTTGCCCATGATCTCTCACATACTATAGAAACTTTTTCATTCTGCCTTAGTACTTGTTTAAACTGATCAACTCACTATAGGCCTGACCATTCTCATTTCAAACTCACTCAGAAAGGGACTAAGTTTTAATACAACGAATAGAACTTACAACCTAGTACGAAGGAAGGGCAATGTAGATTACTCACTTTTCAAAGTACGGTATTATGCTATCAAAGTATTTACAAATGGAGCCAACAGCTATTACAAAGGAAATGTTCTTATTGGTCAACTAATTCAATATGGAAGATTCAGAATATGTCTCAATGACCTTAGGCAGGGACATAAATGTCCTGCTTAAAGTCATTGAGACATACTGTAATGCCCTGCATAAGATCATTGAGACATACTCTAAATCTTCCATATCATAACAATACGAAACAAGTCTACAGCAAGAGGGAAGACATGGTTGCTGTTAAACTAAAACACTTATCTTTACTATGGGCATTACTGTACAGAAATTTATATCCCTTCACAATGCACATAATGGTGTCACCTGCAATACTGCCCTCTATTACCCACCTACATGAAGGGTATTAACTAGGTGTTAGTTCTAAACTCCTACTGTACCTTCTGACCTAAGGGGCAAGAAGTATACCACCCTCACATAATTCGCAAACCGTCCTTAACTCTTTTCAATCATGTGACAATTACTTGTAAATGGTTTTAAAGGGAATAACCAGTGGCCAAGAACTAACTTTGACACACGACTGAAATGTTGCAAATCTCGTCTCATCCCTATTGCAAGAATCTTTTCATGTTTCAGGACATAAATGGTATTCTCAAGGCAAACAACAGAGTTACTTTGCATAAATCTAAACATTCTGTGACAAAATTGTCATAACATGATGTAAAAGAGCCATTCATGAATCGGAATATCTGAGTATACTAATCCAGTTAAGGGTGACTGCATTTTCCTTTTAAAACTCCGACAAAGGTAACTTGTTTAATTACCTTTGATTAATCCATACCGATAATCTGAGACATTGTGAGGGGCTTTTGAAAGGAGAAATGATATGAGATCTGTAACATTTGATTAATTAAGTTAATGCTTCAAAATAAGTTTGGGGAAATGCATTTTCTATACATGATTGAGTGCACACCACAAGGCTTTCTGTACCTTTGCCCTACTTCTGGTGGGCAAATTTTCATGTTGTAGGATGTGAGTGATGCAAGATACTAGGCAATAGCTTAGAGGAAGGGGAGTAATGACTCATTTGATGATGAAGGACCATCTTATTCTGAGACAAGTAATTATAAGTAAATCTGATGAATTATGGTTATGTTATAGGTGGCAAAGTATCCAGGGAATCTTGTATTCTTTCATGAGTAATTAAGGACATAGTCTAGACTGACACACCTGAGTTTTCTCAATGCTTTTAACTGGAAACACTCCCATTCTGGAAAGAGAGTCTACTTATAGACTTTTGAACTTACTCTAGAGTATTCCACAACAATCAGGTTTCTTTGGGCCTGATGTTTGAGATAAAAAAGACACACCTGCCATTTTCCATTTCATAATCCCAACACTATGTATGTATTACTTGTGAAAAAACAGCCAAATTATGCCCCAGGGCAAAAGATTTGAAGATAAATAGTGCCTTCCTAGCAGTGGTAATTCAGCCGGCCTCTGAGTTGTGGGAAACTATTTGGGTTTAGTTAAGGGAAATAAGAACTCCTACTTAATCACACTTGTCAACAGGTTCATAATGTACCTATCAGAATGGAATTTCCATACAGGTCTGTTAATTAGCTCGGAGAGGTTTCGTTGACAACAAGGTCTAAAGATTAGGAAACAAGAAGAGGGGCTGGTGTGTGAGGTAGCTAAAAGTTCATACTAGGGTGAATAAACTGGCAAAAATGGGGACACTTGCTCCTGGCTATGTATATGCCATTTTTTTCT
Source organism: Holothuria glaberrima (assembly GCA_009936505.3). Classification (NCBI taxonomy): domain Eukaryota; kingdom Metazoa; phylum Echinodermata; class Holothuroidea; order Aspidochirotida; family Holothuriidae; genus Holothuria; species Holothuria glaberrima. The sequence continues at coordinate 2,036,178 of WURT03000026.1, forward strand.
TCCTTGTGCCTTTTTGAAATAATCAAGCAGTAAAATGAAACGGATTACTTCTGGTTTGAAAAGATGCTGATGTTAGTCCCAAGGTTGGCTAGGTGATGGTTATTGAAGCCAAATTGAGTTAAATTAGTGCGCTCGAGTTCCGCCACTCATCAAAGCCTCTGAGGATAATTGGAGACTTAAGACAGGCAGAATTAGATTATGGCCTGGAAAGATGATATGTGTTGATACTGTACGGGGTAACTAATTAAGAGAAAGCTAATGCTTCCACCTTTCCTACATGTCACTCCTGGAGACAATTAACGGTAAAGAGACACACAGCCGCCGCCTTCATAACGATGAGTGGATGAACTTGGAAAGATGTAAACACGTCTTCTTGATCACCTGGCATTAAGGGCTGATCACTGTTTACTCTTATAGACATTTAGGAGGACAGTTTTGTTTTTTATTTGAAGAATAATTTCTTGAAACTGTGACTCTCGCTAAATGAGTTTTTCATCTGGGCAGATTAGCATATAAACACCTTGGGTTTTCTTCAGAACAATTTTTTTTGTTGTTGTTACTGAGTGATGGAATGGGGCTTACACATTTCGGGAAGACACTGTAAGTGCATTTCCTGTAAAGGGTAGGAAATGAGAATGCATTAAGTAGTTTGCAAGTTAAATGTTCTCTGAGGTCTGTTCATGAAGTGGCTTCTAAATGGATCATGCATGTCCATGAAAGCTGCAGCTACTGTACAAATTCCCCTACCTCAAAAAAAAAAAAAAAAAAAAAAAAAAAAAAAAAAAAGGCATGAATGATTTAAAAAAAATCTGTAGCAGAAGTTGCAAAGCATCACATGAATTTTGCAACCTGCATATAAAAGAAACCCTGCAAAAGTATTTAACTTGAAAACCATACTGCTCCATCCTTTGCAAATGGAACATCCTTTTTGAGGTCTATTCGTTTCTATTTATTTGGACTCACAAATTATTGTTTTTTCTCCACAGTAGTAACTACTGCACTTATCCACTATCATTACTAGTTCTTGAAAATTTGGGTATTGGCTTTTAGAAGTAAAAAAAAATTTATGTATACACTATAAAATCATCATGTGCATTATTATTTATGGCTGCTATTGTACCAATTCCAAGCCATCCTTGTCAAGTTTGGTGCCAACCCATATCCATCTCATTACAACTAAATCCTATAGAAACCTACTTAATATGGTGATTTTGAGGGCAAACCAGAGTGATGAAAAAAATTTACCTTTACAAATGGGCTGGCATGTAATCTCAGAGGTCCAGCGCCCTCTAAACAGGGCACCCTGCACCACCAATGCAATAAACCCTACCAGAGACATACTGCTGGCAAGTGGAGATTATGTGTGTACTGTAAATAGGTGGTAATGAGAGTTACAACTTATTCCCCAACAGAAGCCGCCCTCTATTGGAGGCCAGCTTCGTCCACTGTGTCATCAAGACTTGCCAGGATCTCATTACGAATAATACAGATAAGTGAGGGTAAAATTTGTAGATAGAAGGTAAGAGAGGGGCGATGAAGACTCACTGAACTTACCTTTACTGCAAATTGAACTTATTCTCTCTACATCAATTCTGATCCTCTCTCTCTGGTGGCATTCAAGAATGGATTAGTTAAGTTCTGCAAAATGTAAGTATTAATATTGTGTTTAAAATGCACCATCATGACATACAAAGAAAATACCTTCACTCAGTATGAAACCCTTCAGTCTCACCAATGAGCTCTACCAATAGCTTTATCTCCTCAAAATTATTATGTATTACAAGTGTAACAGATGTTGCATCATTCTGAATTTTTGAAAGTGTGGGTGAACAAATTATTTTTGTGCAACAAATAACTGAATTTCTTCCTGTGAGAGCCTTATTTCTTGAAAAGAAAGCTACCATGCTGACTTATTTTGAACTGTGTACCCTTCTGTATCTATTAATTTTACTTTAAAAACTATGAAAATTTTCTGTAAAATAAATGCAATATTTCCCTTTAAACAGAAACATAACACTGAAATGATTCATATACCTTTCAGAGAAATAATCAGATCAAGTACACAAATCAAGTTTCAAAATGTACAAAGTACCATTTGTCAGAACTGATTTCTCTCAGGATGACACCAATGTAAGGAAAGATTTGTACACATTTACTATGCTACAGAATATAAAGAGTGCTATGGTTTACTACTGAGTTGCATTGTTTAATTGGCAGACCAAAGAAAAACACCAAAGGGAAATCCCCCATTTCTCAAATTCAGCATAATCTTTACAATCTGAGATCGGGTCAAAGTATCACACCTGAGACAAGAGAAAACAAAACAGCAATTTTTAGTAAGCAAGATCGAGTTTCACTAACCCTTAATTTGCATGCTAGCTTAAAAAAAAAAAGACCATATGACTAAGTGGGATTTCACCATTCCACCTGGAGGTCTTTAAGACAGCAAACCAAATTAAAATATTTTATCTGCCAGTATAACACAAAACAAGTATATATGTCAACTTCTCCTGACATGCAAGTAGGTATCATGGCATCCCTACTGCTCTGTAGGATGTTGTCTAATTAACCCAAGCTTTTTCTACTACATAACATTATTTCATCTTAAACTCAAACCAATTAGACTATAAAATGAGGTAAATCAGACCTAAATGACCCTTTCGTTAAGGATTCATGTCAGGACCATTTTCACAAGTACGGTTTGCAAACTTGCACAGCCTATTAGGGAGTCATTAAAACTAATTTCCTGTTATGTCAACTGAGAAGCACTAATTAGCCTGCAATGGTTCATGAACAAGTCTTTCCACGTTAGGAAACCTTTCTATGTATTCCTAAGCTGGAGCGATGCCATGCTCAAATTCCTTTAACTGTTTTATCTAGTATAGCAGTTTGGAATCTGGTATAACTTTTATTCGGAAGTGACCCTGTTGTTTTCTTTACACACCCTGAGAGAATCCCGGCTTCATGATTACTGTAACATTTGTTATCAGAAAAATGTAATTACAAACTGAGAGCTACTGAGGCATTCAACTTGAGAACAGAATGAAACGTTCATTAGGTTGTCAGCCTAACATATTGTATCCCCTATGCTTTTGACCTAATCTGACTTTAGGAATGTCCTATTAAATACTAATCAAGAATTAATTGTCACACTTCTGAGGCAATTTTAGTGCATTTTCTGAGTTAATTTGCTGGGAGCCAAAGACCGGATGGCTTTCATCACCCTTTTAGTTGGACAATTCTTCATTCGGCACTTGTTCTTCTATTTTATGGGTCAGTGAAAGGTTTGTTCAAGGGGAACTGCTGAGGTTCTAGCATCTCAAAAGGAAAAGAAATGGATAAACACAAGTAGAAAACTGACAGAGTTTTTAGGTCTTAAAAAGAAACATGTATTAATTTGTGACAGGAAATTTTCCTCCACGTAATTTCAAAAATATTCTTCTCATACTTCACTATAGTGTGCCATCAGAATTGCTTTGGTAGATCCTATTTATGACATTCTTCTCCCTAATGCCTACTTTTTGACTGTACATCACTTCATAAATATGCAAGTCAAACAAGTTCATTTACAGCTATTATCTCAAACTCAAATTTCACTTTAAGAATATTGCTAGTTGCTAACAAAACCAACTCAACAAAGTGGTGGCGCTCCTTCAAAATAGCTTTCCTAGCTTTAAAAGATTTCTGTAAGAAGCTTCAAGAGCTCCACCGATACAGTAAATGAAGACAAGACAATACTCTGGTATGTTCACTTCATTACAGCTCGATACCAAGAAAGCAGGTGGTGATTTCCTATTAGTTTGGTGTATTACAAAATGCTCTCACCGTTGGAATATTAAAGGGAATCAGCTATGTCTTCAAAAGTGCTTTGTAAAATCACCAAACTCTTACAAATATCCTGCCTTACAAGTACATCCGAAGATGCTTTTGAACATAAATATTACAAACAAAAGGTTAAGGAGTAATTCTCCATGAATTAAACAAATCATTAACAAAAAGTCACATGATTAAAAAGAGCCATTAATGATGTAGGATATAGGGGTATACTAACGTGGGAAGTTAAGGAAAAGTTGGGAAGATTGCATTTTCCCTTTAAATGACATGTACACCACTGAGTGTCTTTTGTGATTAAGCAGAAATCAATATACCTTTGCTATCTATTAAAATACTAGTGAGTAGTCAAGGGTAAAAAGGAAAGACTTAGTGGCAGGTGAACATCAGAACATAACTACTTCTATAACATCTTGAGAATGACATTTCTGTTATAAAACCATCAAATTGACAGAAATAAGGTCATTACTGTATTTCTATCATGTTGCCAAAGAAAAATGTATTTCCTATCCCCAATAAGAAGTGTTGACCAACTTATCTTGGCAGCAGTAACACATGATACATCTCTCTGGTAAGTATAGCATTTTCGCTTTTAAGCAGAAAGAATGGGCTTCTAAATCCTTCATATATTTATTTGTTCTATTTGTTGCAACAACTATCTGTTTTCTTCATTATCTCAATCAATTGTAACCCAATACATCCATTTTGTTGTCATTTTTGCAAATCTTACTGGTAAATTTGTACTTTGAAGATTACACAGCATCATCTCATCTTACAAAATTTAAAGAAGGCAAGATGATGAGAATAAGTGTGCCAAGGACATAAAATCCAGTACAAAATATAGAGGGCAGTATTTCACCAAAGAATTACACTCCAAAACATGATGTTTAACAGTACAAGTGACATACCATTTTTTCGTTAGTGCAACCTATCCATCAAGTCACAGATGCCAACATTACATACCTAAACCTATACAGAAAAGAATATGACTTAAAGGGAAAATGCAATCATCCCAATCAGAGTTTGTATGCACTGTCACTCTAGTTCATGAATGGCCTATTTTGATCATGTGACAATATTTTTGTTAGTGAATTATGAAATTCAAGGAGAATTTCTCCTTGCTTTACCTTTTGTTTGTAATAGTGATATCCAAACATCTTCAGAGGTGTTTGAAATGCAATAAGAGGAGATGTGCAAGAGTTTGCTGATTTTTCAAAGCAAATTTTGGGGTGACTGCCTATTACCTTTAACTGTTAGATAATTATGACCTGTGATTCTTACTACATCTTAAACACAGGTTTTCCCACCTCCTATATCCTGTATAATGCTTTTGGATATATTTGTAAAACTTATGTATTTGATCAATACTCTAGAATACTACAAGATACAAGTTACTTTTGACTTATCTATTAATATTACACTTATCCTTAAGTTTTTATTTGAAATTTTCAAGTTTGTTTAAAAATATTAACTTGCCTGCAATGCACTGTAAAAGACATGCATTTTCCAATTTTTGTAAGTGCTTATCTCTCTAAATGAAATGAATTTAACCTCAAACCATTTTGATGAATAAATAAAAAAAAAAAAGTGGAGAGAGTTTATACTTTTGCAAACACAAAGACTTTCACAACTGTCCTTGGCTGCATGGACTAAACTGGTAATGACAGCATTTTAAATGTTTACCAAGGAGGATGGTAGAGCTTGCACTTCAAGGAAAAAAGTAGGTCAGAGTAAAAGATGACAGAGAGGTGTGAAGATTCTTGATGAATCTGTCCACACTAGTCAACATTTCAGAGATAATTCAATACCTGTTAACCCAATTTTTGGTCATATTTATAGTTTTTAACTTTCTAGTCCCTCTGTAGCACAATTAAATCTCCCTAGAATCTTCACGCATTCTGCCAGATTGGCAATTTTAATAAATATTGGAAAGGTAGGTTGTTTGCCAAGCAGGAGTTCCTGCTGATGAAACAAACAATCAAATTATAGCGACACTAATTAATAGCAAATCACGAGCAGCCAAGGCAGCTAGGTGTGCTAGCGCAAGGATATACATATATCTATATACGCCTCTCCATTCAATTATGTAGGATGTGCACTGTGTCTATACCCATGTAATTAAAAACGCAAGGAAAATTTTTTTTTTTATCCTTTTTTTTCTCCTGGTTTTATAAAGCAGTCTGCCATTAGCTTTAGCTAAGGCTGAAATGTACAGCAAATTGAATAATAACATTAAAAGTACACATAACATGTAGTGAGCAACTTATCCAAAGGTGCGTGTGCGGGTTATAATCACATTTGCCGCTTGGCTGTGCTAATCACATCAAATGCATGGCTGCCATTAAATTCAGACTCATTTGACCAGAAAACATCTTAGATGGAGCAAAAAGAAAAAGAAGTTAAGAAAAAGCACAAAATTAAGAAATGGAGGAATGTAAAACGAAGGAAGTGGCATCGGAGACTGCCCTGGGACAATTTCATTTATGTTAATGACGGCCAAGAATAATACATAAAGTACACAAGTGATGATCACCTGGCTACTTCATGACACAGCTTTAACACTGACGTGTTCAGTTTTGTTGAATTAATTAAAAGCACTCATAAAGCTTTTTTCTTTTCCTTCCATTCTGATGAGATCACTTGAGAATTTAATATAAATATCACAAAACTTTATACTGCTGCTGATTCTGGCTTTGACAAATTTTTTCACAGTTCTTGTTCACAAGGATATCCTCGTAATCTCCTTGTCTTTATGAATATCAAAACAGCCTATTTACATTAACCTGCATATTAGTGAAAGTCCACACATTTCACCTTGTATATAGTTCTAGGGCCAAATAACTAAAGCCAATTCTGATTTAGTAAACACTGCCACATGAAATACAACTGTACTTGCATGCAGTATGCACATGACATTAGGGCTAATGCTAATGCAAATGTGCAGACAGATTGTCCAGTTTTTACTCCTTTCAAAACTGTGTAGGTCCCGGTGACATTTAAACTATCACATGATCATAGTAATGGATATTTGGGTCACACGTGTAGCTTTGTTTGTACAATATTGGTTTTTCTTTTAAAAATTAACGTGACGGCTAGGGTTTCTTCCTCTGAAGGCTATGTATGTTATTGAGCACTACAACATAAACTCAAGTAATATTGAAATAGCTGTGGGCTGTTGGGTCATGGATTATTGCGCCCCTAGCAGCAACTACCTACACAGTCGACTACTACAGGGCAATATTTATAATACTGAGAATACAAGAATCCTGAAATCAAATAGATACAGTGAGTGGGCAGGCAACATGCAAACAGCTAAATGCATATTTTCATTGTTCATCAGGATTACTAAATACAGTGAATAGCAGCAAACCTTTCAATTGCAGGTTTCAGGCTGAAGCACCTCAGGAGCAGTCTAGAATTATTTCATCACGTTGCACAGTATATTCAATTCTTAATGCATCAATACAATGGCCATCTCCAAGTATCCTTCCTTTGGCAAACTATGTGAATTACTAGACATAATGTGAAAAGTATATGGCAAACAAAAAGGAACCCTTTCATACTGAATTTTGTATCTCACACTGCGTGTTTCCCATTTGATTGTATTGCATTTAAAAAAAATGTACCCCTTAAGAAAGACATTAGAAAGTTTACTTAACACTTCTGTTTGCATTGAAGTCATGGTGTGCCCGCTTTATACCACAACATATTGCTAAGGGGGAACCAATCGCTTTCAAAGCCCCCATCCACAGTACACATGATCAACCCCGATGTACCCTACCTTGATCAATTCATAAATACGAGTAATATTAATAGGTGGGGACTTTTACTTGATAAGAATAGCTTCACATCCCATAATCATAATCTCTTGAAATTATTTTAACATAATTTGCCACTCATATCCCTCTACAATATTTGACCATTTCTGTGACAACTCATTAGGTATGCAAAGTTTACAATGTGGAGTTGTACAAGTGTTAGTACTTCTTCTTGTATATCTTTAAAGTGAAGTATCTCTTAATCACTTGCAAGTTACTCTGTGGTTTGGGATATTTGCATATGAGGAGACACTTACCTCCAAGAAGAACCCCTTGGGGAATCAATACTACATCTGTCCTTGAAAGGAAGTTTGAACAAGCAAGGGAAAAATTTAAGAAATATCTTGTCCATCCTTCCTTCCATGTCAGAGATATGTATCTTTGGCTAATAGTGTACACATGATTTAGGTCCTAGGTTCTAAAG
>WURT03000026.1:2045647-2060954 GCA_009936505.3 Holothuria glaberrima
GAATAAGGCACAAAATTGAATGGGGGGGGGGGTTGAAAAAATTTTTGTGAGAGTGAAATTTGTCACATATTTGCCAACTTTATTTCATTTGTTTTGGTGGGGATTGTAGTTACATTTTAGCAAACCTTCACTGGGTCACATACAGTATATCTTTATGCAATAGGTGGGTATAATGTTTTTGGGGAAAAAAACCAACGCATCCCAACAGCACCAGGTTAAGTCTGCTTTTTGGGAAAACTTTCATACCACAGAGTTAAAAGTGGAAACCGTTTTGGCTGCGAAAATTTCCTGAAGGGGAACAGATTGCAGTCACTTCATCAACCAGGCAAAACACTTGGGAGGGGACCATGGTCCAAAAAGTGTTAGATGCTATGGTGTAAAATTGTACATTCTACTTCAGCAAATGACTGCTAGCAGAACTTCCTAGGAATTTGTTGAGAATGCATGAAACCTGGACAGATTGTTCATGTATCCCAGGTTCTTTTGCTTTCTTCCAGAGTTCGTTTAAGGAATAAATCCAAAAAACTTCTTTTTTTCAGTTTTTACGTTTACTGACTGTGTGTTGTGGAATAACAGGTTAGTGTTTAACCAATCAGAATGCAGGATTCTTACAAACAGATGGCTAGAGGTGGTAGAATTCCTCTTAACGGAGCCAGTCGCAGCAAATGCAAAATGGGCAATATTGGCCTACAAAATCAACCTTCAAATATTGATAAACCGTCAAGGCTGCATGAGCTTTCCAATGGGGGTGGATACTGTTTCCTCATACCCAAAATAAAAGCCATATGATAAACCTTTCAGGATAAATTCCCCCAAAACCTTCCTGTTTTGTGAATCTATAAGCCATACTTACCTCCCTTACTACTACTACTACTACTACTACTGGACAGTCCATACACTGCAGAATGATCACTGGCAATGAAATCCTTCCCTAGATGGCACTCTATCCATATCCTGACAAGTCAACTATCCTTCAGCCTTGTGACAGTGATCATTCTGCAGTATGTGGACTGTCTGATTGTGGTAACAGGGGAAGGTGAGTAGGAGCGAAATAGATCTCATACTCCAAATGAACAAACTTTAATACCTGGTTTGTAAATCAGTCATCCCAACTTACCCCACCTATCTCACTACTGAATAGCCCCATACACTGCAAAAAAAAAAAAAAAAAAAACTGGTTTTGTTTTGCACACCGCTCTCCACCCCTTCCTCCTGATATCTCAACTGTAAGTGCTTGCTTCATTGACACCTGGAAAGCCCTGAAGGTAAGCAGGTGTTACACAGATTGATTCCTACACACATGTCAGCAACATATGGAAGGTTTCAAATGAGGGCACCCTTCCACTGTATGCTCAACTTTGCCAGTTCTGTAACATTGTAAGCAATTAACGGAAACGAGGGAGAATGCAGATCATGTATGTTTGGGTGGGGGGGGGGGGGGCTGGGAGTTTTTCTTATAGCTCTAAAAAAAAAAAAAAAAAATCCAGTTTCTCTTCAAGAAAGCCTTAATAAGTTATTAACTTCTGGTTGCAATATATAGGAACCTCATTAACTAACTACAGGAAGTTGTCCCAATAATGTCTACTTGAAAGGGGCAATAGACAATGCTGGCTGGCAATTTGACTGTAAACATCTTTTTTACAGTAAAGATGGTTCTAACCTTTCCAAAGTAAATTGGAGAGGAAGTCATTTACACTTTGTTCTTTCCTGCAAGTATTTTAAGCCTGCCACAAGTCAGTACACACAAGAGAGAAAGCACAGCATACCTGACAACAGAACACCATCTCTGAGCGAGTTTTAAAATATAGTCAGTGTTGAACAATTTGCCTTTCGGATCTAGAACAAATTAGTTACCTGTACATACTGCACATTGTTCCCTGTACGGTAACCATGCTACATAACACATGCTTTATACAAAGGCAAACATCAAACCTATTGTACATAAACTGCAAAATTTAAATAAAACTGGAGTTATGCCTTTCAAATTGACTGTGTATTTGTTTTATACAAATACAGTCTCTTCCATGCATATACCAAACTTTACTGTGAACTAATCACTTCTCTTCTTATCTCTTCCATCAGCAACATATCCTCAGAGACTTCAACTAACATCAAGAATACCCATGCTTTTTCCCAAAATTACAACCTAGGTACCATTCCTGACTACACCTGTTTTATATTCAGAAGAACACCCTCCCCCCCCCCAAAAAAAAAATCAGCTAAAAGCACAAAAAGTTTGCTGAAGGTGAGGTTTAAAGTAATTCATTTGTTTAGTTCATGATTAAGAAGGAAAAAGTACAACTCCCTGTTGTAAGGAGAGAGGAAGAGTGATGCTATCACGCCCTCTTTTAGTGGGAGGGCGCCATTCCAGTGCTAAAGATTTATGCCAGATGTTGCTTGCAAGCAAGCTGGGGAATTACATATGTAAATAGGAGGTGATGAGGAGCGAGATAGACTTTTCAACCTCCTACCTCCTCATGAAATAAAAATAATTCACATCTTTTGTCTTCATGTGCATCTCCTATATCCTCTGTTATTTCAACCCTCCCCCTTCCTGTGATAAGTTTTCCTCCTGTGTTTCCACTTTGTGCACCACAGTTAAACTAGCATTATGTTTCATGTCCATAAAAAGAGAAACAGACCATACCATTTGACTACAGGAGACCCAAAACTGGTACTGACTTACATATGGTATTTTCTTTAAAAAAATTAGGAAAAAAAAAAATGGTTTTCATACTTTTGGAAACAGAAATTGGACCTCAACTGAGCCATGTCATCCTTCCATAATTTTCCTCATATTAACTTTCTAAACAAGGACTGTTACACTATCGCAAGTCCAACAACCTTCCCTAGTTTTAGAAGTTTCATGTTTAATTTATATCCAACAAATGTATTCTACTTGCAAAACAAAGATGGTAATGATCTGAGATTGTAGGGCTCCAGATGACCGCATGACCTCTGAAAGCACAGTACCGCCGTTTCACAATTAGGCTCAGAAGTATCCCATTCTGACAAGTGCAAACTTTGAGGCTACGAATGTTAATGAAATAAAACAAAACTTTACTCGAAATATGAAATACCTTACTCTGCATTTAAATGCAGATAAGTCTGATTTTATACGTCATACAAAAGAAAATTTAAATGAACTCCAATAGAATCATAACATACATCAGCAAGTGACATACTGATTCTTTTTAAGGTTCATGAATTCATATATTTACAGCTCAAGTTCAAGATAGGAACACCTTTTTCATACTACGATTTGGGCCTCGAAACTTCATGTTAATGGCAGCAGCGATGCCTGTTGATCAGTTACTCTTTGATTACTTTTCATACAGATCCAAATGGAATTTTGGCGGCATTCTATACTTCTGAAAGAGGCCTCGCCCTTCCTAAGAAACAAGCCAGAACCGATTTTCTCACCCCTGTGACATAGCAGCGACAGGATGTATTTGTGCCAAGGAGTAAAGCAGTTATAGACACTGATAATTAGACTGGAGTAAGACGATACACCCCACTACCCTGGACAGTCAGTTTGTTTTCATTTATATTAAATTTTGAAATGCAGCAACGAATGTTAAGTCCATAGAGCTCAACGACCAAGTGTGAAGTCATTAGCCTCTCACCAAGAAAACCCTTTCTGGACCTCACTGCCAAATGTAATAAAATGAGTAGAAAATAGTTTTGCAGTCAACGGGCTAAAATCCGATACTACTAAAAGGGGCCTCATACCTCCCATCGTTTCTTTATTTTATCTTTTAAAATGCTCGAATGCAATGTATACAATCACATTTCTATGCTTAGCTGCTTCCTTAAGCGCTTGAGTTTTGCTTAATGAACACAGAAATGAAAGAAGTGACATTTGAAGAGGAATACTGGATTGCATTCTTCATTTACATACTTGAGAAACACTTTTCTCCGGCAGAATGGCTAAGCCCAGAGATTTTCCTCGACAAATCAATGGCAGGTCTTGAAATTTACCATCTCATGGCCGTGTGACGTCTGCAGTTTTGTTTCCTGGTAGATCAATTGATGTCAAATTGTGATGGTGAAGGTCATCACTAATTAAAGCAAATGTGTATTAGATAAAAAGGCAGGCTTGCCAAGGATGTATAGCTAAGATGTTTGCAATGAGCAGCATATTGGTAACATGTCTGCATACCTAATTAACATGTTATACATAATTTTAGCAGATGGCTTCCATTTGATACATAATATGAATTCCATTACTTTTGGCTTCATGACTGATTAGGGCATCATTTTTTCACATTGAGAGGCGAGCTTTGAGCCTTCTGCACGAAATTAACAAAAAGCTTCAATTTGTTAGAATTATACTTGCATCATTAGTAGTTAATGTCAGCAATTTGCATGTACACTTCTGACAAAATTGTGGAAGGAAAATTTATAGTGCAAAACATATAGTGTCTGAATAACAGAGTGGGCTGCAATTAACATGGTTACCTAAAATAAACCTGTTAACTTCAACACGAAAGCTTGGAAAACCAAACCGATTTCATTATAAATTATGAAGAAAAATTGCAAGGCAAGAAATGAAACAAATATGAATGACTGGTAATTAACAGGAAGTGGTAATGTAACACTTTGAGAAGATCAAAAGACAATGGCTAATGTGTCTAAACACTTCTATCTGAAAGAGAGGAGGCCTAACAAAGAGTGGACAACAATTATAGGAACTGCACTGTTGCCCAGCTGATTAGACAAGCATTTCAAATAAAAAATTCAATGATTTATAGGATCTAACAAAAAATTTGGAAAATATCAACCCATTAGTGAGACAATATTCATGCACAACAAACAGGAGATTATTTCACCAGACTAGTAACTGCTGTAGCTGCTTTTGACTGTACTCCTAGCTGGCTTTTGACCAATAAGTGTGTGGTTGACACTGAGGTCACCAGACATATACACTATTGAAGGTTGCAATGACAATGTATACACAGCAGATTTAACAGTCCTTCTGAAAATACACTCTAGTCAATGGACACTTGAGAACAATTGAGCCTGAATGGAGGTATGACAGACCAGGCTGGACTGTCAACTTCATCAACTGTGGTCAGCAGAGGGAGTGAAAATAGGCCAAGGTGAAGATCATGGTCGATTGCATCTGGTGTGTTGAAGAGGCAAGGTGCAGCAAGGAAGTCTAACTTGCATGCTAAAAATAGATTTTATTGTGGGTACCATGTTTAGATAACTGTGGACTATTAAAGATGGCATAACTGTTTGTAGTGCTGCTCACTGACAAAGAAATTCTGAGACAAGCTGAAGGCTATCCAGGGGCCTAGTGAATTTGTATCCCCATTGTAGATATTGAAGGTATGTAAAACATGTACATGTGAAGCTAGGCATGAAGACTACACAAAGTCTAAATGAAAATATAGTTACTAAATATTGTATCTTATGTAAATTTACCAATGTTCAGTAGAGTCACTTAAGGGTACCAAAGTCTCTTATAAAGGCTTGCATATAGTTAAGTACAGGACTCATATGCCATTAAATAAATAGTATTAAAAATATGAGTCAAAATGTCCCCAAGAAGAAAATGTAGATTAAACAATTCAAAGCAGACAAGGTTGCTATCATGAACAACTTGTTTTCGATATTGAACAATTTTTAACCAACATCCATCAGCAAATAGCTGTACTAGAAATTAAACGTTATTCCTGGTACAGTATTACTCTGCGACATAGCACAAATATTCAACAAAAAGATTCATACACAAAAATAAATTTTTAAGAACCAGGAGGTGTTTACCTGATGAATAAGAAGAAAAACTATAAAGGAAAAAAAAATTCACAGAAAGTACCTCAAAAACAATTTTGGTTCATCCCATTCTTTTAAAAATCTTCAATTGGTTACTTCACTTTCTGCCAAACATATTGAAATACAGCTCTCTCTAGCCTCTCTGATTAAAACACAAGCTATCGTTCATCTCTTTCACTTTTTTACCAGCAAAATTTGCAAAATGTAACACAATAACTTAGGCAATTTGAAAAATTTATCTGGAGACCTCTCTTCTTTTTACAAAGTATTAACAGTACAAAATTTTACTGCAGTGGTAAGTACAGGAATTTTTTGTCTCCAGATTTGTTAAATATTAGTATCTCTTACAATGTGAAGCTATGTTCCTCTGGCAGAAAATTTTCTCTATGAGCAAGTCATCTTTAATGCAGACTAACAAAATAAGCATTATTCCCTTTAAAAGTACCCCACCAATTAACAGAATCAGCATATGTTATGAAAGGCAGCTTTTCATGGCTGGACGCTGAGTCTGCAGCATGCAACTTACCTTAATGGTATGAGTGACCTTCGATGAGATGAATTTACATTACAACCTGACTGCTTTCATGCTAGTTTTCTCGACAAAGAGACAAACACATGAATACATGTCTTTCCTGTATGTGAACTTGATACAGCAGGGATAATAGTATTTGAGGCTACAGTATAAATGCAAGTGGTCAGAAGGAACAAAATTACAATGCTGAACTCTCCCCCCACCTCCCCCCCAAAAAAAAACTGTAAAGGAAAAGTGGTAATTTTTCAAATCTATACATGCCTGTAAAATTAATGGCCAAATTGCACCAGGGAGTCGTTGAGAATAAATGTAGGAAATATATGAGTTAATTTACAAAAATGCAGGTATTTTCTCCAACACATCAGTAACCAGTGTTAAAAAGATGACCAGCAAGAGGCACTCGATCCACAACAACTTGGGACACATCATACTACCGTACTACTATAAATCACTAAATGTTGGTTAAAAAAACTTATTCTAAGAAGAGTGCAAAATTTTTGGCACATTTTATTACAGTATAAATAGACAGAATATAAAACAACAGGAGGTTATGCCCTAAATTACATTACACTACAGGGTTCTCACATACATCAGGTACCAGTAATAAAATTACATTTTTTCAAAATGATGATTTTCATGACTCATAAATAAACATGTTGGCAAGAGGAAAATCACATTTCTACACATGTATGCAATATAGAAACTAATACAGTTGCAACATATTGTCAAGGACATGTAGTGTGAGGATTGTAGTTTTTCTGACCATATGGCAATTTTTCCAAACCAAATGCTAGATGTTTCCCATATGCCTTACTCTGAAGGAACCCTGTAAGAGCGGTGTTCTCCATTACTTCTAACTATATGCTACTACCACAGGGTATGGAGTCCTGTTTCCCTAAGCCATACCATCCTTGTCCCAAAGTTATTTCAAAAGAACATCACCATCTACCTAATGTTCCACAAGCTCCCACACCCCACAATACCCAAAGCTATTGTGCAGTAAAATCTTCTATACTGACTCACATTAGTTTGGGTTGGGGGGGAGATCCTACAGTAGCTATGTCTGTTTATTACTCAACAGTCTGCAGAAATGCCACTCTAAGCTACACCATACTTGTCCCAAAATAACTTCAAAATATCACAAACACCCACCTCATGTCCCATACATTGGTTCCACCTCCTACCATGTCATAAACTACTGCCTTGACATCTAGGAGGTATCCTAGCTGTGTCCATTACTAAATTGTCACACCACCCAAGTCACACCATCCTTGTGCCAAACAATTTCAAAAGATCTAAAGTGCGAACCTAATGTCCCACTTGCTCCCATATCCCACAATGTCCTGAGCTACATCAAAATCATGTTATATAACTGACATTTATTAGGGGGTTCTGCATTCTAGCTACAGTGTCCATTTATTTGCAAATTATGAGATGACATAACACTGTTAGTCACACCATTGTTATGTCCTTGTCCCAAAATAATTTCAAAAGATTATCAAAACCTTCCTCATATCCCACTTACTCCCACGATGTCCACAACTACCATCTGAGTAACGTGTTACGTACAACTGACATTCATCAGGGAGTCATCCTGTGTCCATTTCACAATTTTTATTGATTCCGAAAATCTAGTCACGGGGCCTACAAAAGGTTTTCATAATTTTTGTCCAGTGTATGGAAAACAGCTAGAAATTGCATCAAATTATGTGTACATAGACTGTCCAATAGTAGTAATAATGGAGGTGAGTAGTAGTGAAATGGATCTGTGCATTTTAGTAACAAACTATTAAACATGAAACGGCACATCCAGCTTATGTGGTCAAAAAACTTCAGCCCCCACCTTGGCTTTGAACTTTGCTACCATAATTAACCCCCCCCCCCCTTCCCATCTTTTCAGGACAATTGCAAAGCTGCAAAGCTGTATTTTGAAGTTGATGTTTACCATTTTAATTTTGATTGCTGATGCCACAAAATACCATTTAAAAATGTCTAATATAAATTTTATTTTCCCCCAGAATCCCCCACCCCGCAGAGCGGACTCGTATGCTCAGCTCCTCAGCTTCCCAAACCATCGTCCGCCAAAGCAAAGAGGACTGCTTTCAATTCTAGATGCAAACGTTGTTGCCATAATATGACTTATTCATGTACTCTCTCATTATTCATGCTACTGTTTTTGAGTGAGTGTGTACACTCCTGTAGTTGTAAACTGCAGACCTAGACTGAAACCTGAAAAGTCCTATCATTACTGTGTTGCATAACTACCTATGCAGTGGGTACTACCAGGAAGTGGGTATTACAATGACATACAGTACCAACTCTGTGGGTGGCAAAGGCTGCCCCATGATGTAAACGGGACCAAATGTTGCCTTCTTGTGAATATTCACTTACATTCAACCAGTCTTGAGGCCACATATTTCTATGAATATCTAAAGGAATTTGCTTAGTGTTCACTTTGCCAGACTGTGGGGATGTGACTGAACAAGGAATATGCCGTACAGTCAGCAACCCACCCCCTGGCCCCCAACAAGGATGGAACTTTGCCATCACAGAATTAGCCCACCCCATTGTAATATCCTTGACTTGCTCCTAAGTGTTTCATGTACTCTGTGCAACCTTTCCATGGTACCCCTTCTAGTCTTTGCTGATCCTCTTAAACAGAACCCTGTACTTCTTCAAAATCTCAATCCACTTTTAATGAATCATAATATTTTTGCTCTGAATTTTTTTTTTTTTTTGTCATTTTTAATCATTCATCTCACCCAGTTCACAGCATTCAACTCTATTCAGATTCTACAGTTTCAGGACATTCTGTGGCTACACCTCCAGTAGTCCGCAGTCTGCCGACAGACTGTTATGGATCACTTTATAGCTTCCCACACTGAGTCAGCACTATGTTCCTCTACAAACTTGGGTGACCTAGTCTTCAAAAAGTTTGGTTTGTTTCAGTCTTTTTCAAATTAACATATACTCCTAAAATAATCGATCTACATAACTCCTTTCCATGATGTAGACATCTTTATATCAAGAATACTCAATATTGTCTGAAACACATCAAAAATAATGCATTTCTAAAATTATGGTGTTCTAGACTTGTGAAAATCTTGTTGCCATGACGTCCACACCACTGTGTGTTAAAAAGATTAAATAAACCCATCGTTGTTCAATTATGACAAAGTCACGTTTTGGTTAGGCTCACACAAACACACTACAAGCATCTAGTAAGAATCACGACTGCAACATTTTTCACATCACATGCTCACACTATTGCTGTGCCCAACTGTTTAAAGGGGGCCTTGGCTCTAGCATAGTTAAGGGAACAAAGCCTGGGTATGTAAAACAAGGCCTGAGGACTTCTGGCTATGCCTACATTATCAAGATGTATTAGCATTAAACTTGACAAATTACCACTAACAATGCTAGTACCTTCCTTCCCACTAGTATGCAATAAGCAGGGTTGCAAAAACTGTCTATTTCCAAGCAAGCAAGTCAACTTTTCCACAATTTTCCCTTTTTTCATGAGTAAAACAACCCAAATTTCTTTTCAACTGCCAAAATTTCCTTCCTAATACCATAATTTCCCTGCAAGGACCTCTCCATATTCCTGATTTTTTCCACCCTTGGCGATAACCCTTACTGCTGCATTAACATCTGCAAGCATTCATTCTCCAGACCTGGATTCTACTGTACTGACATTAAACATTATACCATGAAACAAATGTATACGGCAACACTAACAGTAATAAAGAAAACCAGGAAAGCAGAATATATTTCAAGAAATCATGTGCCATTGAATGTTCCTGCATGGTCAAGTTCTGTAACAATCGTGGCATTTCTAACCATGCAATTATCTCATGAGAAACTATATGCAAACATATTTGACAATAAAAGTACTTTGACCACTAATTTCTCCTACTTTTCCTGCCTTTTTAATCCTCACAAAACTTTAATTCAGATCATCTTTTCCTGTTTGCCTCAAGTTGGCAGAGTTGTGACCTTCAAGGATATAATGGGGTACCATCAAAGTTGAGACTATTTCTGTTTGATTACAGTTTACTGTATTTCTTTGGTCAGGTTTTGTCAAACAATATTTGGATCTAAAGCAATGCCTTTCCCAAGTCCCTGCTGACCTGGAGGTAATTAGGGTTACTAGATTTCAGTAAATTATGCAACAGACAGATATGTCACATAGAGACAAAAACTGGATATGGTATTAGCAACTACTTTCACATAAAACCTGTAGGAAACAACGTCAATTGTCAAATATTCAGGTATCATTAATGGGATTAAGGCAATTGTAACAGCTTCCTTTGAAATTTGCAAAAGATTATCATCACCAGACTGTGTATTTCATAATATGCTGCGACAGCGTAAATGTGAAAGAGGCTTAATGTCTCAAATCTTACTAGAGTCAACAGTTCATATTCTATGTGTTTTCAGTGCAACATTTACGTAACCATGATAACAAAGTGGAAACCTGGGATTTACGAAACTTACCTTTCTACAAATACGTAAAGCATGTGACATTACAGCTTACTGTGGTACACAACCGAGATTTCAAACCAAAACCAAATGACCCCTCCCCGCCCCCGGCAAAAAAAAAAATCCACGGACAAACTCCATTTTTTCACCTTGTGTAGAAAGAGGAATCAATCAAGTGTCCCTGTCCCAACTGCCAATGGATTTCATTCACTGCATCTTCACATAATTAGTAAAGTATTTGAGAGGAACATTGCTTTGAATTTCATTTCAAAATACTACACTGTGAAAGTTGTCATCCCCATAGGACTTTCACAAGACATCCCTTCTGTTATCTAGAATCATTTCTTTTCATGAGTTAGGGAGCAACCATAAACTAGAAGAGTCAGTTGCTTGAAAACACCCAACATCTCATCAAGTTATACATGGAAAAGGATATGGAGGGCAGTATTGCTATAAAGAGCATGTAGGCAGACATGAGACTGGTAATTTTGCACAAGCCTGCACAGCTGTCTGTCAAGTCTCACCTTAGTTACATGGATTATGCTTGAGTTGTCTGGAATGAGTAAACTACTGTTCCTCTCCCCAGTAGGGTATTCAGCACATTCAGATGGGAAGCCATCCAGGACAAAAACTGCATTTACCAGTTTTTAGGTAAACAATACACAGAGCAACAGATGATATGCATTTCCTTACCTTAAAAATGTTCCTCTTTACAATGGTAACTGATGTCCAACTTCTGAAAGACAGAAAAAAGAGAAACAAATGTTTTAAGTAATGCTTCTTGCAACAAGAATTTTTTTTTTTTAAAATTTGAAGTGGCACTGCCATTTTAGATCTTGCAGACCAAAGCCATGCCTAAAGCAGCCTATGTGCCAAATGTACAGTCGATTATTGTGCAGCTTGTCCAGACATTTTGGAACTCCTATTTGTGCAGCCTGCATTGCTCTAATGGGGGATGAAAATTTTTATAAAATGCCCTTTTCTTTATGGTTTGCAAATAGTAAAGTTTCTTTATGAGCATGCATAGCCTACAATATCCTAACTTGTTACCTTACTCTAACAACCATTATATCAGCAAATGTAAACAAAGCAATTCAGGTCTGTGGCCCCCTGAATTGACTTAAAAGGATTTTTTTTTTATCCTACAGACCATTGAAGTACTAGTGTTCACCTTTTACACAGACCATAATGAAATAGGATTACATTTAATTGACCTTCAGGCCATTACAGTGCCTTTCTATAATATGGACTACAATGAAATGAGATTACATTTGTGTGACTACTGTACTTCCCATATACCATAATTCAGTATTTTGCAATATCTTCATCAGGGGTGGGGAACATTTTTCTAAGGGCCATTTTGATAGTCATAATAGCACAAGCCAGCCATAAAAGCTGTTCACACCGAGAAAGCATGAAGCCCCAAGGTCTCCCATCCCATCCCCCCCCCCAACATTGCAGCATGGGTCCAGTCTTGCTCTAGGATAGGTTCTGTTGGGTCATAGAGGAGCATCCCAGTGGGGTCCATCGGAAAAGTCCCCAAAGGTCACATTAGAATAAGGTACTACCCCAGACTATCTTTTAAGTGTACCTTAAGTCAAGAATAACAAGAATACATACTTAAGAGGTTAGAAAATGAATCTTTTTTATCCAACTCTCATTTTCATAGTTTGTTCCCTTGCTGAGATATAAAGTGTTGAAATTTATTCACTTAATTTGAATAGTCCATTGCATAATAATTTGTGATGTCCTTGTTGTACAGCTCACATTACCTTTGTTTCCTTTTAAATGAAAATGTTTATATAAATCTGAATAGCTTCCTGTTTTCTTGCATAACATTTTGTACAGAAGGGGCTTGTACAGTCAAGTCATCCTATAACACTAAAACAATGATTACATTTTGGCACAAGGTGCAGTAGCTTTTGGAAAAAAACAAAGGAAAACAAAGACTGTAATTTGAGTAGTGCAAGAATGACATCACAAAGTATTGCACAATATACCATTTTAAACTGAGTGAAAAAACTCAAACATTTTATATCCCAGCTCAGAAATATTATGTCAAGATGGGAGTTGGACCATTTGAGCTTTATAACATATTTTTGAAATTTCAGACTGTAGGTACTAATAGGGTTGCAAGTACCCGACTCAGAAAATGTTTTAGTCACCCAAGCTAAGTAACACTAGCTCATTAGCGGTTCTGGCCATTAAAAGTTTTCAAACCAAACATTCACAAAAATACAAGGCTGCTTTATTACCACTGAAGAGGCTTGATGACTGCAGTTAATACAATGTTTCCACATTTGGCAGTCTTCAGAAACAGGTACACACCTTATCCCAAGTTTTTTTTCATATATAAAGACTGCACCCTAAATATAAATATTAAAGATGTTTTCCATGTAATGTTATGTACCTACAATATCAATTTCTGATATAACCACAAAAAAGAACCCACATTTGTAATAAATTCACACACACACACACAACCATCTTTTAATTCATAATGTTCAATATGACTGTTACAACATCTCCCTGTGAAGGGCATTTCCCTTTACATTGTACAAAAACCCTGACTTGAATTACCAGCGTGCTCCTCATAGCTCATGCTCAGAAGACATATTAATGGTAAATGTCCCCAGCTGGGACCTAGAGATAAACTTGTGATAAAATGAGCCTCGATGGGATCTAAAACAGATACATACAATTCACCAAAACTCCCTGGTTTGGGAATCTATGAGCTCCAATACTTACCTCCAACTTACATATGTAAATAGGAGGTAATGAGGAGCGAAATAGATTCCAGAAACCTCCACTGACAACCCCTTGTGAGTACTGTTGACCCATCCCAGGTCACAAGGTATGTGATGTACAGATCCTAACTTGGCAAGACAGAAGTAGACTGGTGACAATACCCTCTAATGGAGGTCTGCCCCCTCCACTGTGTGATCAAGACTTGCTAGGACCTTATAACAGGTATGTGAGAGTTACAATTGCAGATAGGTGTTAAGAGAGGGGCATTGTAGATTCTATCATTCTCTCACCCAAAATAAAACCTGATATTGGGTATGCCTACTGCATGCTGTCTTCATTGCATTCATCAAGGTCATGTTACATTTTTAATATTCTATAATCAAGATGATGGTATGCATTAGCCTTAAGTTAGCAACAAGATATTGCAATATTTGCATTGATTCTTTTAAAATACATATTCCTCCAATACTGTTCTTGGCTTCTTCAATGTCTACAACATTTCACTTTAAAGCATAATAAACTATTGTCTCATGTGCAAGACTGAAATTCATTAAAAACTTTTTTTTTTTTTTTGCCAAATAACTCCAAGCTTCAAAACTTCATCCCATTCTCCACTCATTTATCAATATTTCTTGTAATCATCAGCCTTTTTAAAACTAGACCTTACATAAAAATAGCCTACGCTAGAGTCCAATTAGATAGGCTCAGTAGCAAACACTTTCCTTCTGTGTTTCTGTAAATGAATACTACTAGACAAATGTGTACAGGATGTGTAACAAACATTGCACTTGACATGCTACTAATATTCAAGCCCTATCCAAATTAAATGAAGCATTTTTTAATATCCAATAGAAATCAGGTTTTAAACATTTGTAATGATCAGACATCGTGCAGGCATCTTGCCAGAGGCTGTCATATATTTGAACACTGAGATTTATGAAACACTATGGTAAGAACAACACAATTGAGAGCAAAGGGAAAAAGGGTCTTGCTTGATTATTTCTCATTTTCTATGAGCTGTTTATGAAACAGTTTTTTCAAACTTTCTCATTTAATCAAAATTTTGTACTGGAATAGAAGGCTAATTTAAAGACGACCACATGCAGACAGTTTTATTTCTTTTGGTTGTTGTTGTGTAACTTACATTTCGACTGATGAGTAGTGACTTTGGACTTAAGAAGACGAGTGAATGAATTAATTACAGCTTCTAGACTTGTCACAAGGGACTGCTGTCTGCCTATGAAACATATGAAGATATAATACTTTAACTAAAATCCCTGTTAACATCAATTACAGACAGATGGTGTGGATTAGCACCATGACATCTAATAACATTCCTGTTTTTTTTTTTATTTGAGATAATTGTTATCAAATATAAATGCCAGAATAAGAATGTAAAATAATAAAATGTACAGTACCAATTTGTCCTAGTTGGACAAACAGTAGTCTTGCACATTTCACACATTTTTCAGGGAAAAAAACACACACACATACACAGATAGAACAAAAAAATGAAAAAATAAAACAACACACACTGCATAGAGGTTTTCTTATATTGAATGTCAGTGCACTTTAAAGAACTACTTTATATGTTGTTAAATGAAAACAAAAATGATAAAATGATAGAAATAACTCTGTACTGACATTTCACATACAGGCCAACTGAATTTTATGTAAAACATATCTCAACCAGAATGCAAAAATTGCATTGTGGTTTCGATGAATAGCACTCAAATAATGCCAAGATGTCCCATATCTTTCAAT
>WURT03000026.1:2076790-2103630 GCA_009936505.3 Holothuria glaberrima
AACACCTAACTTCCTAAATCATAGATTTTGGTCAAAATTTGATCGTACGTACCCCCATGGCTGACATCACCGCCGTGTGTTAGTATATACTAACCCACGGCCATGCAATAGTATGAAATAACCCATGGCATGTGACCACCAATTCTCCAATCAGATGTAGAGAAATGAACAAGGTGTTATATAAAGAAGCTTATTAAACATATGAAATAATCATTCATTCCTTCAATCCAGAGCAACAAACCATTATCAGCTTCGACATAGGTCTATACAATCTGTAATTACAAAAGGATAAGAAATACTTGTTGACAAGAGCATTCCCATATGTATTTATTTTATCACAGGCTGAATGGTGTCTTTCCCTTAAGCCTTAACTTAAAATATTTTCTTATATGAGCATGTGCTGCACACACAAGTACCATTGAATCGAAACATTTGAATGAAACCCCAGTTTCATAATGACATAACATTTGTCATAGGAAAGAATAAAGTTGTGAAATTTACATCTGAAACTTTCTTCAATATTCAAGGGCTTTACAAATTGTTCAGTATTGATATAGCTGGATATGATCATCAAGCTTTCCTGGATTTTGAATGCATTTTAAAACTGCCTGGGAAATGATAGACTGCACATCTATTTCTAGCGAATGTGCTATTAAATAATAAAAACATTATGTTCTGGAACATTCAGGTATATTTATGAAAGGGGCTGACTGAGTTGATATCAATTATTTTCTGATGGACTTGAAGGAAATCATTGACAATGTTTCTAAATCTCATGTATCACTTCCTATACTTACCGAAAATGTAAGGAATTGTAGTTTTTGTGGACAGGGGTTGCATATGGTTAATTAATACCTAATGGTAAAAAGTGTCTGGCCATGAATTCGTAATAAACGATTTTACTCATCAATTACCCAGCTATCATTGCCATTTCAATTGTGTCAGATGTGCAGAATCTCTTAGTTTGACCATTTACCACCACGATATGAGTAAAACTCAACAAATGAAACACAAAAATCATGAATTTTGTAATCCAAATCAATAAGCCCCATTAAAAGTAAACTAGTCTTCACTTTCATGAGAGCAAAGTAAAGAGCTCTCTACTGTCCAAACTTATATTGAAGTTCAAGGGACTACTAGGGGACATGCAGGTAAGAAACTGTATAAAGTGCTATTAACTCAATGGATTTATAAGTTAAGTGAAAACACTTCTAACAGGTTGCAATCTGTGTTGCACAATCATATCAAATAAACAAAGAGAATGTTACTCCATTTGTAGTAGCCCCATGCTTTACTTGAGCATTTTGTATTATATAACACCTTATTATTTCCTCTATATCTGATTAGAGGATTGATGGTCACATGTCATGAATTATATGGTACTACTACATGGTTCATCGTGCATTAATCTACAATAACACACAGTGTTTGCCCCTCTCCACTCCTTGAGTCAAAATTTGACCAAAATCTGGCCTATTTAGGAAATTAGGAGTTATATAAAACAAATGAATATTTTCCATTTGTAATAGTATGAATAATTTCATTCGTTGAAAGATAAATGCTCAATTTAACTCAGCTTCACCTCACTGAATTGAACCTTCAATCTTTCAACTCATGAAATTATTCATACTATCACACTCCTAAACATTCACTAATTGTATAATACACACTCCTTTGATGGCAGCTCTTCAGAGATTTTCAGTATCATGGTCACCAACACATTGTAAACATCAGATATTGTACTTTTTATAAATAAGCAGTGCAAGGAGGGTGACTATGGACATTAAAAGACATATACCAATGTTTTTAGCAAACGGTAACAACCCCACTCCTGGCAAAGCCCTTACTTTAATCCCCTCTACATTACTTCTCTTGTAATGGTCCTGAAATGACTGTCCATTTCTCTCAACAGAAAAAAGAAAGGGTGAGGTGGAGTCTCCACTTTCCAAAAGCGTGATCAGCGTTTAGAGGAACTGACATTTTTTTATGTAGCACCTAGACCGTCATACAGTTAAGTTCTACAACTAAAGTAACAACTTATTACGATCTTTTGGCTGTGCATGATGGTTGTGTGACTGTAAGTGATAAAAAAGATAACAAACCGTTACTTCTCATCTCAGTAAAGATGCTGAAACTATCTGAGTGGCGACAGGGTAGGCCATTGTAAATACAGAGGGAGAAGTCCATCCAATCACCACTAAAGACATCCATCTGTCCAAATCCCACTGAATATTAATAGATAAACACTAGGAAAGTCACTGTCGCCTCTTCAAATCAGGATTTTGATTGCAAATTCAATAATTCAGTTTATCCCTAAGCATTTCTCAGCATCTTAACATTCCCTTCAAACACCCAAGTTCATCAGCTACAAAATTATTCATACACAAAAATCAAAAGGGCACTTAACGAAGTGATTTCCTTTTTACTTTCAAGCTTTTATTTTTAATTTTTTTTCACTTCCCTAGCTTTGACCAACGGAATACACTTAAGACCTAAATCATACCAATTCTAATAGCTAAAGGTACGACTCTGGCATAAATTGCCACAGTAGAGTATTGACTTACAACGACCTTAAGCATATATTAATCTGTTTTAATTCCTAGATTTTTGTTGCCTTCTAGGGTCGGTCTTCATGCTCCTGGCAGTCCTTGTTGTATACATTATCCAACAGTATCAAAGATTAGTTGTGTCGCCTAAAGGTCACTTGGAAGTTTGCTTTTCTTTTAATCTTTCTCTGTCAAAACTGCTGAGAAAGTAGATGCATCTCTGCTAGCCCTGTTTTCTTTCATGCAATATAATCCACAAACAAAATTCCATCACCATCCTGAAAAACTGGTGCTTAAATTTCCCTATGATTGATAAGTTTTTACACAGACCATCAAAATTATAACTGATTATGGCAAAAATAGAGAGAAAAAAAGATGCAAGCACTCATTGAAGTCTTTGACAATAAACATAAAGCTACCTTGAGTAACCATCAACTTGAGATGTTTAAGCTTAGGAAGTCTGTAATCAACACTGAAAACTAAACAAGATTTTGTAAATGAGAGAGCACTTTACGGACAGTCCTTGATGAATACATAAGAACGTTTCCTCATTTACATGCAGATTACGTCCATGGGGAATACTTTGTGCTCTACAGAAACAAAGAAGAGTATAAACTTAACCCCTCTAGCCGGTGCTCATTCCTCCTGTACAGTCAATGAATTTTTCTAATGAATCGGATCATGGTGGTAAGCAACATTTTGTCACGAAAAAGAGCTTATTAGAAGTTTCTGAAGCCCTGTGACTGATGAGAATATATTAGGCTGTTGTTTGATACAGACGCATGCCCAAGAGACTGGGTATAATGACCGGCAATGAACTTGGGCATGGATAGCAGGCACATTGCTTATGTAAGCCAAGTTGGGCAGCACTCATTCAAACTAATTGATGGGGAAGAGGGGCCCCATTCTGATGGGTGAACGTGACTGCACACTCGCAGACATCAAACATTACTGCATGTAAATTGCACGAGCCTTGATTAACAAGTGGCTGCTGAAATAAATGACGCATTTCGCTATCAAAAAGGAAAAGTAGAGAAAAAAAAATAGAATAAGATAAAACACCAAAATTGAAAATTCATGCGATTTTGGTTTTGTCAGGTATATAACACAGTTTGATACAGAAATGTGTATAAGCTCTTCTGTACATAAGAGTAACATAGTTAAGTTTTTGCATCTACTTACTACACCATCATACTGGACTGAAGTAGCATGAAATGGTGATAAAATAGTCAAATGAATCGGTCCTACGATAGAACAAAGTTACCAGCCCACCAAATTAACATCCTCTGCCACACAAATTGTTATCCAAAACAAACAATAGGTTAAGACGTACATTTTCTTTACAGTGTTTTTACATTGTCATGATCTATGGCATAAATGTTGGCATATGTAATAATTTAAAAACGTACTCAATACATATCTAATCATTTAAAAACACATACTCAATATTTTGATTTGATTGTGACCTAAAGATGGTTGAAGGCAAACTGTGCATTATGTTAGGTTGTATGCTTCCCTAAATAAGACTTTTTGGTCAGCAAGTCTCCAAAGATACTGTATGTGTATTTAAAGGGAATGGCAAAAATTTCGTACTGTTCCTTTGAAAATTTGACACATGGATGTACAATGATAGGCAATTCAAAACTTGATGGCTGCTTACCTCTATTTCAAGAAATTTAGGTTCTCACAATAAGAAATTCACTACTTTGTGGGTCACCAATTTGATCACCCAACATTTCCACTTTCAACTGTTATAATATTCATAATTCCCAAAATAAATATGAAATATTTTGGGACGAAAAAGCTATTGCCCAGAGTTTACTGATGAGACTGAATGGTTTAGTAATGATATAAGTTATTTCTGCCTGTGCCATGCCCATGTAGTTCAACACAATATTTCCCTTCAAATGAGACACCTCGAAGACACAGCTACAATTCACTCCGACCACTGTACGTGAGCACTCCATCAAATGAGGATGACTACAAATAACAATTAACATTCTGTCACTCTATCAATTGCTTTAGCTGTCCAGGAACACCTTAAAATCTATGGGAAAGGAAAAACCATACTCAGTCCTAGATAGTACGAGAATATCTTGCATACAGTACTTTCCTGTCATAATAAATGATTGTTGAGATGAAATTGATAACTTGTGTTACCAGTAACACAGTATCACAACAACCAATAAAACCTGTAAATGTTCCAAATATCTGTAGTGGTCTATAATATCACACACAGCATTTTTTGTTTTTAAAATCAAAACTCAAATGATTTAATGAAAAGCGAGTCTTTTACAAAGAAGCTTCCACATCACAATAAAGCCAAAAATAAAATAACGAATAAAACAAGGAACTCTGTTATTTTTGCAGAGTTCTTTTGATCAATTTTATGGATCACAAAAATAAAAGTTCTGTATTCCATTGAAGACAAACTCACAAAGAAATAAAAGAAGAAAAAGAAGTAAAATATTCTTAATTTTTTTTTACAAGGGAAAATAAATTACTCAGATTGTAGAATAAAGTTAAACACAAACAATGCAGAAAAAATTGCTCCACAAAAAAAAAAAAACAAAATTGCTACATGGACTTACTTTTGTGTAGCACTTTTTACTACACATAAAAGTGTCACTAATGCAAGCACTATCAATGAGGTTATACTTCCTGTATGAATACAAAACAAGTTTTCTTCCATGAAAAAACATGTTTATCTTTTGGCATGGGACATGAACTTTTTCTGAATGATTTCTGTACTTGTAGATTCTTCTGGGTAGGTTTAATGTATGTATGAAAACTTGAGTCCTGTGGGTAATGTCAGCACTTCTGGGTTACAATTATGTAGCTGTGCCTCCTCTGTTTTCTTTGTTTTCTCTGAGCTGCAGATATAATAGCTACGAATTAATTAGTTTGACTGATAACAACCAGTCCAAAGACAATTAGGCCAGTGATTGGTTGAGAAATTGTTTCCATTTTATTTTTTACTCTTTTTGGACCATTTTGGTGATTACTTTAATTCCCAAACTCATTAGCTATTCTCTCCTTCAAGCATGCATTTTCAGTTAGGAACATTGGCACCAATGTCTGTGGTGTAAACAGGCAATAAGAATCTTTGAAGTAACCTTAAGCTGCTAATGTTAGCTCTCCAGGCAACTCATTTACATATTCTGGTAATTAAAAGTGAAACAGAATACAACTTGTGATTTAACCTATCCATAATTAAAAATGATTTCTTTCAATTTTGAAAAAAAAAACTCATGTTTAGGATTATATGAGACTGTGACTAAGATCTACCAACACTGGAACAGAAAACAGTACACTTTGGAGGAAGGGAACAACAGTTAATTACTTGGAAACACTTGAAACGACAGGACATATGGACCTTCCCATACATTGAAATATAAGGAAAACACAGCAGTCTAACATGTAGAGGTTATCGCAATGGAACAAGATGACACCAGTAATGGGTAAGCACTTTTGTACTTGATTTGTCATAAAATATTCGGTTGAAGTAGATGAGAAAGCTACTGTATACAAAGATTTTGGTTTATAGAAGTGAACAATGTACCAGAAATTATACTTGTAAGGCTACACGTTAGGCTATGTGGCACTAACGCAAAAAAGTTGGGCTTTGTGCCACCAATGAAAAAAGAGAGAAATCATTTGACCAGAATGCAAGTTTGTATTGCAGTTGTAATGTCTCCATTAATCAAGTAATTGTTTTTATTAAAAGCTAATATGCCATTCCCTTTAAATAAAAGGCAAACCTTTGTGAAATTTGTAATCTTTGTACTTTTTGAAATATCATACTGTGTTTTCAAGTTTTTGCAATATTAGAAATGTACACATAATTCAAAGAAATAGCTGTTATAATGTACACTGTCCCCCACCCTCCAAAATAAGAATGGAAGTTACATATGGTTATAACATGTCTTCCTGATAATGTATGAAATATTTGTGTATCTGCATGCAATATTAGTGTATTTGCTGGATGATGCTTGCTAACTTAGAAAATTACAATGGAACTCCAACTTGAGTAAAAAAAAAATATTTGAGAGAGAATCACATTTTCATTGCAATTCCTTCAGTACAAACTTAGCAACTTGCGTTCCAAGTTCCACAATCATAATCTGGGGTGGAATGAATTAGGTAATTTTACAGACAATAAATATGGAGAAGGGCAAAGATGTATACATACAGGTATACATATCACTCAATTAATAAACCAAAGGACACTCATCTGGAAAATTTACAGAAAGTATGCATAATTCAAAATTGTTATGTGTTCTAAAACTGCCACCTTTTCTTATGCTATACCCACTATTCAATGAAATTGGTTGAAATGGATAGCACTAATGCAGACAAAATTTCTATGGCAATTGTAGAATTATAAAGAAAAATAAGAAAGATTTACGAAGATAGTTAAGTCTCCAATGCCCTACTTTTTTATAATTTTTATGATACAAGCATTAACAAAACATAATCATTATACCACTGTAAACCACACTTAATCATTTGCACACTGACATAACTGGGTAATTTTATTTTCCTTGTTCACACGTATAATAGATGTGGTAAGTAGGAGTGAAATAGATTTTTACCTTCCTTCTCAGAACTCATATTCCTCTTGTATTGACAGTTCTGCACTGATCATTTCATTAAACCCATCCACATTTTTTAAACATGACTGGTTTAAGCCCTTGATCTAAGTTGGAAAATTCTTTCAAAAATGTGTGACTTATATGAGTATCAGGATCACCAGTTTTTTGGAATTTAATACTAACAACTAAAGGAACGAAATGAAAAAGTTGCTCTATTAACATCAGTGTAAAATGTCTTGATAATTCAAATTTTATTTCAAAAAAAAAAAAAAACCAGTTTGCTTAAATTTCTCTTCACAAATGAAGGCAACATGAACATTATCTTTCATTTGGCTTCTCTGTTAAAATATCTGTTTTCAAGCACTGTGAAGATTTTCAATTATCCTTTGTAATGCTATGTGCCCTACACTTTACATAGTATACCACTCAAAGATTTTGGCATATTCTCACCCAACCCGCAACTTGGTCGTAGACTGTTATATGTGAATGCATAAAAATACTCAAAACCAACTCTCTATGACCACAAACTACACACAAGACGCAACCAGCAAATATGCTAAAAGTGACGTCACATGGTCAACAAGACACTTCTCAAGTTTCATATTAGTACTGCATTTAAAACACAGGCGGGATAGTAATACCAGTGAATATGGCAACTCAAATAGTCTTAAGATATATGAAGCTGGCACAACAAGCCACAGCAACTCAAACAAAAATGGAAAAATATTAAAAAAAATTGAAAATTGAAAAAAAAAATACAAATGGCAAAGGGGAGAGAACCTTGTGTCCCTGGAAACTTCTCATTTAAAGAATTTGAGCATTTTTATGAATGTGGCTTTTGCTGAAGTTTATGTAAAAATGATACGGAAATCAATGAAAAATGGGAGTTTTAGGGAAATGATAAACATGAACTACATTGTAAGGGTTGATATAAGAGGAAAAACAGAATTAATGAATGTACAAGAAACCTGTATACTTAATCACGTCAATTTAAGCATGATATAACATGCACATGAAGGTCATTTCTCCCAACATTTACATTTTTTACGAATTAAACAAAAGGTAAATATACTCATTAAAAATAATCTTTTTACACCGCATCACACTGCCATTCAATTATTAGGTTCATTCAATCCATTTAATTCCTGTTTGGGAAGGTAAAAAATGACTATTCCTTGCTGAGGTTTCGATTCAATTCCCAAACCTTTTTCGTGAAATTCACCTCTAAAACATTACTGGGCTTAAATAGTTGCATTAGATATAAGTGGACATTAATTTTTCATTTTTAGAGGAATTGCATCAAAATATGTCATTTCATCAGCACATTTCAGTTTATCTAGATGCCACCCATTAAAAGAATGAGTTTTAGAATGTCATCAAGTGCTTTTGCTCCTTCATCACATAATTTACTTATTTGTGAAAGGAGAACAAGAAAGATAGCATCCCTTGAGTAAATTTCTATCAGAATAGATGACATTTTGTTCGCTCATTCCATTTTTTGCTCCATTCCATTGTACAAATTTTAATTTTTTTTCTGAAGGCTCTTTTTAAATGTTTTGAAGAAAAAAATTGCCTCCAGAAAAGTTAAGTCTATTTTCAGGTACTCAAAAAAATTTTTTAATGTCTTTATTTGCAATTACTTAGAAAGAGAGTTGAGCAATGCATAACACTGGTGTTTTTTCCCCTTTTCAATGTCCTCTTGGGTGTAAGTTTGTCTATTGTTGGACTTCCCCCATTTCCTTTGTATGCTGGTCCATTCTACTTTCTGGAATAATTTTTTGTGATGTCTTGAACAATTTATGGATGACACTGTCATGATTTACTACACTTGACTTTCTTAGGAGGTGATTTACTTTGGGAAAAATGATTTCGTTGGTACATTTTCATGTCAAATTCATATAATGTTTTACGTTTATCTTTCTTTGTCTGCAACAAAACTGTAAGAATTCGTATCCAGTTCATTCCCTGCATTTCATTCCACAGTATCAGTTTGGACGTACATATCTATACACATAAAGTAATAGATATCACTACAAGAAGTACACAGTAGCAGCATTTAATAAATTTAAAGGTCTGGTGACATGAAAATAATATAGTTAAATATTTCATGTAGAAAGCATCAAAAATCCAGAAAATAGCTGCAATTTCCATTAAAATCCATCAAATATTGACCATTTTACAGGGTAATTTCTATTTCACACTTGTGTCATGAATAAACATGAGCTTAAATATGTAAATATGTGACATCGAAAGATGGACATACCGTATATAGCTAATGTAAGCCTTTGTTTTTCAGCTTTAATTTTAAGGACACTGATAGCATTGTTATCACCTGAGGGGTTTCTCATGGAAGTTAAAATCATTTCCTTGAGAAATATTGATACCACTCACTTCACTATAAACTAAGTAATTAAGAGATAATTTACAAAGGGTTAACAAAGGAAATCTTAAGACTGTGCAACACTCTAAATCATTTTTTCATGTATACACAATGAGTTACTCTTCTGAAACCATCAAACTTTGAAGACCTATATTTTGAGAATGGTAAAAGATATTGAAATAATTCTAACAGACCTTTCTTCTGAGGACTTAATTCTTTAACTGACAAGTGATGCAGCTCTTTTTGGTAGCATGGCACCAGACCTTTAAGTTAAAGGAAGAAGTGTACAA
The DNA here is from genome assembly GCA_009936505.3 of Holothuria glaberrima. Taxonomy (NCBI): domain Eukaryota; kingdom Metazoa; phylum Echinodermata; class Holothuroidea; order Aspidochirotida; family Holothuriidae; genus Holothuria; species Holothuria glaberrima. The sequence continues at coordinate 2,086,602 of WURT03000026.1, forward strand.
AACATAACAATTTACAGCAATAAATTGAAAACAGGTTTTTACATGTTCTGAAAAAAAAATGAGAACCTTTCAGTCTTCCCACTTATAAGCAGGAATTTTATTTGAACTCTTTTAATTCTGTTCTGAAGTTGTGACACTGTTTTATACCAATTAATGTAAAAATTAAGTTTTTTTCATTTTTATGTAATCTTTTCTTTAATTGTGTGTGCACCGTAACTACATTTGGGAAAGAAACACTTTTTTTATCAAGATTTTTAACAAAGATTTGACTATTTTATTTCTCTTTTTATTTCTGATTTTCTAACCTATGCTGTATCATGCTATTTTTGTAAATTTTCTTCCCAACTTTGTGAGTTCTATGATTTGATGCTGAAGAAGCACTTTTTGCGACAAAAATCTTGAAGCCTTCAAAGGCCTCTTTCAGTTAGAAACTGTTTGGGAGATGTCAGTTCCAGGAATTCTAAAGGCCGTGCTCCCTGAAGATACATGAATGGATGAGTCTAACTTTGGGGCCGAATCTATTCTATTTTACACAAATCAATACAAAAACAAAGAGGTTACTAGTTGTAAAACCAGGACTAGCTGCACGCATTTAACAACAGAACAGGACAACTTCCATGTAGTCTACAAGAAAGGTTGCTTACTACATACCAAGAAAGTTGACAGTAAAAGAGAGACAAATTTGTATAGGCAGTTCAGGATAATTAAGACAATACAGTTCCTAATCTCGTCTACAAATGTTAGAATTGCAACGTTAACCCATAACCTTCCTCTAAACTCAAGCAAGTTGGTTCACATTATTTCTGTCTAATTTCAGTGAATATATGATGGAGCAGGAATGTACCAGTAAAAAATATTTAACTTACAGTAAATAACATACAGTTGACGTGCTAACATTTTGCAACAGGGAGGTGGACATAGAAGGGAAGGTAAACATGTATGGTCAAAGATCTGTTTCAGGATGCTCAGTATTAAAACATGCAGTACTTCTTTATAGTACAGTTACTCTACTAGAACAGTTAAGATCTCCACTAGACCAGCTCTCTTCAGAAATTAATCTTCATATCAGAAAAAATAAGAACACCAAAATGATACATCTTTCCTTCACCAAACCTGTAAAATATTCTGCCTCAGTAGAAACATAAATTTTCAACAGCTAGCTCATACTGCATCCTTAATCATGTTATGGTACCTTATACTAATTGTACAAATGAATCTGTAGTAATGATGCTATGAGCAATCAAAAAAAAAATTATTCAGTCACCAGGGCTTCACCTAGAATAGAGCACTGATGGATGAAACTTATGGAGTTGCTAAGGTTCTTACTGTAAATATTTTGGCAAAAGAGAAGAGAGAAACAGAGAAATTTTTCTAATCCTGTAAATAAAACTGACAACATACCAATGCCCTTTGGTTTGGACTTAACTTTCACAAATACTTTCAAAGCACGTCATTACAGTCATATTCGTACCGATGTCAAAGTTCACAAACAATACTGATGAATACATTACCCGTGACCTTGACCAACCAACAGTCGACGATTCTTTCGTATAAAACCACACCAATTAGAACTCTTCTAACAAGATCATCTGACCACTGTGTTACCCTTTCTATACTTGAGTTTATCTTACCTCTCACTCTACAAAAACACACCCTATCTAATGGCTTGCTTACACTGCATGGTGTGTAGCAAATTAGTCTGCAGGATTAAGGGAACCTATGACATGTCAGTCTTTAAGCCTCTTTTCTTTCCCCTATTTCCTTTTCATTCCTTTACAACCCTTTTTGTTCATAATAAGACATTGAGTGTTGTTAAACGCACACTGGCAGTCACCCTCATTCACTGGCCTTCAACCAAATCATTCTTGCGCAACTGGAGCATTTCTGTATTTGCATTTCAATGCAGCTTTGAGGTGAGTAGGTAAATAACAATAGAGAGTTGTAAAGAAAAACTGGGTTTTGAAGAAGACCAGGGGTACTTCATGGGAACAGTTATTAAGGCACAGAGTCTGTTTGCTCGTCAATAGGGCTTATTTGCATACTGGCAAACATAATTACTAGAGGAGCTGCAACACTGGGTTCAATTGAAAGCAAGTTGAAACTTTGAAAAGAATACCGCAAGTGCAGGAAAGTATATAAAAGTATCAGGCACTATTCAATCTAAAAACAGAAGACCCGACATTTCATAGGCTGTGGTTTAAAATATCAAAATGAAAGGCTTACAGTGACAAATGAGGGTTGCATTTTTTGGTTTGTTCCTTGTTTTATTCGTATGAAACAGTAAAAGGAAGGGGTTTCTTTACCAGAAAAAGTTGTTAATAGGATAGACAAACAATAGGAATAATTATACCTGTATTTATAAATGCTTGTTTGTCTGATTGTGGTCAGGTAGGTTGTATTAAAGGTCACATTCAGTCAGCTCATTTCCAGGCTCTGTACTGTGTCCTGTTATAATAAATGAATAGTTCTTTTTAAATCATATGACAATATTTTTGTTGATGAAATGGTCAATTAACGTCAAGACCACTCCTTCGTTTAGCAGTGACATACACCCTTGGAGAGGCTAAATATTATGACAGATGCTTGGGACAGAAATATGCAGATGTCAGAAAAATTCCAAGTAAGGTTGACAACCTGTTTTAACATGGTCCTTGCTCTTTGACCCGTACCCTATGGTGTCAGAAAGAAATGGGACTTAAGAGTGAGAGTAAAATGTAGTTAAATTGAAAGGACTGAAATCACTAAAGTGACATATCTTTAACACTTTAATACACCCGATTGTTGTTGCAAAAATCAATAAAGCAATAAAATAAACCAAAATATTCACTTACCCATATTTTGCCTAAAATGACAATATTCTTACTACAATAAGACATGCCACTGAATAATATACTATCAAGGGAGTACCATTTCAGCATGGATAGTACGATACATTGTCCACTGGAAATACCATCTTCTATCATCTGCCATTTTACAAGAATATATTTCATAATTTATGCAAATGAAGCTGTAATGATGGAAAATTTTCATTTGTCTATATTTTGTTTCCTTTATTCTTTCTTCTGTTGAGACATGAACTTTTGACAATGGCACACTTCTATTTTCTAGGACGAACATCAAAGTAAGCTGTAACGATGAAACCAGATGCAAAACCCTTCAAATATTTTCTCTTTTATCCTACTTTGCCAACATTTTATGAACAAACACAGGTTATAAACACACCCTGTTAATGTCGAGCTTCTGAATATCAAGTACCTAAAAGCTTAACTACTTCAGCAAGATAACTATAACAAGATTACTATATAATGTGAGCAAACAATAGAGACAAAATGCTTGCACACTGTGAAACATAATGTCCATGCAGTTTTGCAGAAATTATGATACTGGTTTAACATTTTGTGCATGTAGGAAACCAGTAACTAAAGAAGATGTGAAATTTCTTTAACCATTTTGTTCTCACTGATCGCATAAAGGTGATTGTTGTGAGTGAAAGGGTCAAGTTTGTTTTGAATGTATCCCTTAAAAATCAAAAAAACAATGAAATAAATTTTCAATCTCCTGATATCATACCACTAACCACACCATGTTCTTCATATACATAATGGTAGGCTGGGAGCGAATGAAGTTTGCTACGTAAGAAAGTTAACATATCAGCCTAGATTAGGTACCCATTTTTTTCTCCAGTAAATGCTTTTCCATTGTATATAAATTTTGTGACTAAAGTGATACAGGTTAATAGCATGTAAATATGCTTTATAATAGTCTAGCCTTTAAAGGGAATATGCAGTCAACTCATCCTTTCTTTGAAACATCAGCTACAGTAAAAGCCACAAACCTTTCCCTCCAGTAGTTCTTTCACAACTATCTGTCACGATGGTTAAAGGCAATAGGCAGTCGCCCCAAAATTTGTTTTGAAAAACCAGCAAACTCTTGCAAATCTCCTCTTATTGCATTACAAGTACCTCAGAAGATGTTTTGAACGTAACTATTACACACAATAGGTGAAGCAAGGAGAAATTCTCCTTGAATTTCACAATTCGCTAACAAAAATATTGTCACATGATCAACATAGGCCATTTATGAACTAGAGTGATGGGGCATACTAACTCTGATTGGGGTGACTGCAATTTCCCTTTAAATATTGTATATTAAAGGTAAACTGAAGGGGTTATTTTGTTGAAATTCAACAATTCAGTGGGAGATAATTGTCACAGGATTAAAAAGAGCCATTCATAAATAAGTATGGAGGGTATTCTTATTCAAGCTGAGATAAATGGCCTATTAAACCCTTTGATTGCAAATGCTACCATATCAGGGAAGAAAAACGATGTTAATAGATTTAAAATGATATTAAATCTGTGAGTCCTGCTAATCCTAATATTCATCTTTCAACATAATCAAAATCTCGGTACAGGAGTAAAATGATGCAGCAAGGGTGCAGCACTTATTTAGCAAGAACATCAGGCCCTATATGATATGCAGCCTAATCAAGCAAGAGTTCATAGTGGGTTCTATGGTTACCTCCAGAAAAAAATGCTCCAGTCGCGGAACTTGGGCATAAATGCAGTCACCTGAGCTAATAATGATGTACCAGTCAGGCTTGTTAGAATCAATCTGCTCTCTCTACAAGAGAACCCCTTGGTGCCTCAAGTTATTCAACTATGTACTGTACTACATGCAGACTCTAACTTGATCCCCAATTTTACTCACAAATTCTTTGAGAGGGTATAAAAGAAATTTCCAACTATAGTAGTCAATAGGACTTATCTCTTAAATTCACCTTAGGGAGAGTGGGAGGGGGTGAGGATACACTTGCCTTTTAAATATTTCAAGACAGTCAAATAAGAGAACTTTGAAAATCTTCATCACCTGCAAAGCAAGATTACAGGCTTGAGCACCAGTATTATGAACTACTAAGCCTACTGTACTCCACAGACGGCTGAGAAGACGAACTCAACTTAACAACTTCCTAAGTCTCCCTTCTGGTACCCTTTGATACACTCGCTTTCCCTCCAATTGCTCCCATCTTCTACCCCGGTTGTCTTTAAGTAATGCTCCATTATCAATCATTCAAACACCATCTTTCTAGGCCTTTCAGCAAAATGTTTTATTTTCTAGCTCAGACTTGAGGCTCACTCATCTGGTTCTAGTGTTTGGTTGCAAACTGGCCTTCATTTCAAAAGTAATGTTTTCAACAAGATGCTATGATACAGAACCCTAAGAGGTACCATGCCATCAAGTTTTGGAGCACTGAATTTTAATTCACACCAAAATGTGTCAACGGTAATACATAAATTTTGCAACACTTGATCAAAAGAAACTTGTATTAAAATAGAGTAACAACAGGATTTCATTTTAGCAAGCAAGTGACCACTGAAACACGTATTTAAAAATGTGCACTGGACCTAAATTTCAACACAAGAGGTAGCATCTTAGCTAGACAATTTCAATCCCCTGGAACAGATTAACAAAAAACAAATCCATATTAATTTTTTTAATACAATATATTTAAATATTTTACAAACCACACATATGTCTGAAGACTTTCTACTGGATACAAAGCTTCTTCTTTGACTACTGATTATGACCAAACAAAAAAAAAAAAAAAAAAATCAGCAGGCAAGCTAATTACTAAAATCCATAGTCATGATTCATGCCCTCATAACTCAAGGTTACAAGTTGTTCTTCCCAGACTTCTGCCCAAAAAAATCAGGTAACAGAAACTCACTCACCTCCAAACATATCAGCCAATGTGCCGTAAATTTTCACATTCCAAGAACCTTCAGCTTTGGAATATTTTTAGATTATTCAGCAGCTATTTTCACAATTAATTTTCTGAATTTGTGCACTGATCCTTAGATCAACCAGTTTCTCTCTGTGCACTCAGTAAGCCGTGTACCTCACCCAGGCAACACCTACTTTGTGATTTACCAAACACATTCAACAAATGATCAACTAATTATGAACAGCAGCAAAGCTAACATACTGAGGAGAGCTGGGCTGTATGGAGCCTGTCTAGTATTCTGAATCATTACTTTTTACTCACATTACTCCTAGCCTACTGTATAGCGGGATGACGCAGGACACCCCGTCCTGGGCCCCAACAAATCCATTTGGCTAGCTATGATTACACAGTTCCCATTCACTCACAATGATGATATATACACATGCATGCAATATCTCACTATGCATGTACCGGTATGATGAGGTGTACGACACTTCCCAACTGTTAATGAAATCTACAAACCACTTCTATCTCAAATATGATTTGCACAGGTTTCCGCCAGAAACTTGTGCTGCACTGCAGACTGACCAGCAACCAGACTCCCTGCCAGACACTCTAAGGTGATTCAAGGACAAGCCTTTTATAACCAGTGTCAGGCCATGGTCAAGGTAAATTTATGAAGTCAACAGTGGACACAGTTGTCTGGGTCAATACCCTATACACTTGTTGATTTTCGTGAACGGACGAGGCAAATATGGCAATTTTTTTTTCCTCAGATGAAAGTAAATGTCACATGCCTACCTGGTTTTGTTGTGGTAGTTGTTGTTATTCTTTCCAATGAATCATCTAATGATTGGTGTACAACTGAGTGCTAGTTGCAAGGAGCGGGCTGGGCTCTACCACACTGTCTCATTATCTCTTCCTGTTCACAGTTACTCTGCTAAGAAGCTAAGCTGCCCATTGTTCACCCTCTCTTTAACTATCCAATGAAAGAGGGTTTTAGGACTGTTTCTATTTAGTAGTGTCAGAGCTGTGGAAAGAGTGGTGTGTTGAATTGTCTCCATCTATTACAGAATCTACCAGAAGATAATGAGCCAAGGGTAGGATAATAGGACTTTCTTACATGGCTGAATTTTTGTTAACTTTCTTTTTATTTTATCTTAGATTGAGTCTGGTAATAAAAGAGGACTATTCAAATCAGCTGGGTATTTTAAGAAGGGATTATAAAAGACAATAGGAGAGTTTCTTTGAGTTGGAGACTAACTACTTGTGCTGGATAGACGAAAGCAAATACAAAAGGGGAAAGTAATCGTGTTGGCAATTTAAATGCTAGTTGAGAAGGTTTCAGCATGAATAGGAGTAAGGTTGGTTTCTGAGTGATGGGGAGGATTTATTTAGGAAGGCTTATCTGCATATAAAACACATTCCTCTACTCAAAGTAAACTGGAGCTAGGAGTGGTTATGTCATTTAGGAATTTTGTAAGGCTGGGTAATGAAGCATTAACCAGCAAAGTTGTAAGAGAGAAATGGTAGGTGTATGTCACTGTGATTGTTAAGTCCTCCAGGGCACTGACAAAATGCAACTGTAAAGGAATGGCTAAAATTGTAATGGCTTCCAGAATCACTTAAACACATAAGTTTTTTTTTTTTTTTTTTGTCTCAGTTAATTGGTGTTGAGAGTAGTAACAGCAGGGGAATTTTTTTTTATGAAGTTGTGTTCTTTGCTAATGGAGTGTTATTTTAGAGTGAAGTAAAACAATATTTTTGATTGCTCAGCAGTCGAAAACATGAAAACTGAGGAGAATTAGAGCTATAAAACAGAGAGGACTGATCTAAAGCAAAGGTTTAAATCCATTTAAGAGCCCTCGAATAAAATGACAGGTAAGTGTGGAAGAAGAATAATTTCATAGGAGCACTTAAGAAGCTGTGTTCTCTACACTAAAATGACAATGTATACTAATGCTGCTACCTTAAAGGCACTTGTTTAATGAGACTGCTGCATTAAATGCTTTTGCACAAATGATTTTACCACTAAAACCTTAGCGAGACCTTAAGCTGATATTTGAAGACTTGAACTCGTGACTATGAAATGTGAAATCACATGGGGTGCAAAGAGAACGGATATTTTCATGAACATAGCCTAAAATCCTCAAAATTCCCTGGAATAGACCATTGGAACTGCTTTCTTAAACAATGCAACTCTTGCAGAGATGATAAACAAATCTGAACTAGTATCTCCCACACTCTTCATTATCTCTCCATCCCCGTAAAACTAAAAAAAGGACCTGCAAAATTCTTTTGCTCCCACTGGAGACCCTACATGAATGGCCTCCAGAATGTTTTTCTGACTTTATTATACCATACACTTGTGCAAGGTATCTTCACCCCCAAGCATGCTTATCGGCTAGTAGAGCCTCGTTTCAATACCACAGGCTACATGTATGGTGAAAAGGCCATTTTAGGACCATGGATTACAGTACTCCTTTTGCAGGACCTGTGAAGTCTTGCATTTCAGTTCCAGGATACAAAGCAAACCTTACAGACTCATTCAGGGGCAGCCATCTGTTAAAATTGTTGTGGGGGGGGGACACCTGCTCAAGTGAACGCTTTGTGCCTCGAGCCTGGGGTAAAGGGGACCACCATAGGTCCCCTGTTGGGTCCAGGGGCTAAGTCCTTGGAAGCCAACCAATTTGATACATTCTAGAGGACACAGATCACATATTTCTGATCTAAAGTTTTCCCCAGCTGCCATTAATAGGCTAATATCACAATGTAATTCATATTGAAAATGTGTGTAACATGTAATTTTTCGGCATACCTCTAAATATTGGGGAGGCCATTTGATATTATGTCCCCCACTAAAAATATGTAGGGGACACATCCTGTCCCCCATGCCCCCTCCCCATGATTACTGCCCATGGACTTACCCCTCTAGTAGCACTTTTGACATGCCCACCAATAAATGCTGGATTGATTATAATGAAATAACTATCATTCACATCAGCCTAATATTGCCTAATATTTTTAAGTCAAAGAAACTTCTCTAATGCTTTTTACTTTGCTGATGCTGGAAGGATAATCTATGGAGTTTCTTGCCAATGACCTTGGTATGGGTCTCCTGGCCCTATCTGGTGCCAAAGCTACTCCAGACCTATCACACAGTAAATGAGGCCAAAGACTTCACATGACAGGTCAATGATCATCAGGTTTGGTCTCTACCTTAGTGTTTTGTAGCATTTTAGCAAGCCTATCTCCTGATTCAACCATTATGCAATAAATATGCACCAATTCTCAGTGGAATAGCCATATCAATACAATCCTAACAGCCTAAAGGTAAGGTTGTCTTTTGGGAATTAATCTATATCACAGTTTAGATTTAACTAAGTTATCAAATGGGATCAAAGTCCCTCTTAAGGGAGCAATTCAAGAATCACACTGAAAATTTATGACTTTTACAGGGACTGTGTAAAAGGGTATTATTATGCATACCCAATAACTCTCTTTGTAAGATGGAAACACACAAAATGTCTGAACCATACTTCTCAAATTGGAGAGGTAGGTGAGGGAGGGATTTCTAACCTGAAGCTCCCCCAAGACAAATCTCTTCATTATTATGGAATTACTTGGTTTGGCAATGGTGAAGATCCAGTGCTTAGAAAGTGTACCCCCCCCCCACCACCACCACTTGTAAAACCAATATTCCCAGGTGTGTGACAAAACAGCACTTTCACTTATAGTAAGCAAGGTCAGGAAGCCACTAAGGCTCATTGAAGAACATTACACAAGGTTGATTATGATAAATACTGGCATAATTCAACTTCTCATTTCAAGCAGTGGTAACGAGGTGGGGGTGTACTTATCCCTTCCAGTTCTGATCCCTGGACCACCACTTTGTGGTAACACATATCCCCAATCTTTAGCCACAGGCTATAAGGGATGGAGGATAACAGCTCTGTACCAAAGTTCAACAGAGAATAGTTGTAAAAGGTGCACTGTTGTTTGTCAATGAATATGTCAAAGAAATCTTCTAATAGCAAGAACATAACAGTTGAGTAAATGACGCCAAGGAAACCTCAATCCAGGGAGTTGTAATAGTCTCTGCTCAAATACATGACAAGTAGAGTGACCATTTCCAAATCTTCAAAAAGGAGAATATAACTAACTTTAGCCATGTTAAGTCCCTGTTTAAAACCAGCTTTGTGTACATAGATGACTTAGGATACCAATGTGACTACTGGGCTACACATCGTACATGTTAATTAGCTAGGCCTGATCAAAGACTGTGCAACATACAGCATTATCATGGTAAGCTAGCCTGTGAATGTGCGGATGAGTATCGCTTACATTTTGAGATATACACCCAGATATTTCCTCATGTCATGTATGAAAGTCTGAATGAATTTACCTATGGCTGATTTTTTTTTTTTTTTTTTTGTTGGTTCAGAATTTTTAAGTGTTTTCAATGTGACCTGGCAGATCTACAAAGAAGAGGACAAGTAAAGGTCTAGCATCAAGTAACAGTGGACAGAGGACAGGCTACCCAAAAGCCAAACAATCTGACAAAAAGCTGGACATATGGCCACCCTAATCACAAGATGTCACCCATCTAGATTTTTGAAGTATTTTTGGGTGTTTTGGTACATTTTAGGCGATTTTGCATTATGAGCAATGCAAGTAGTAGGTTTCTGTGTTGGGACATTATAAATGCAGTACTTTTTGCAAACCTCCCATAGTCTGTGATGTGAAGTCCTCACATTAAGAGACCTAGTGTATTGAAAGTCCAGTTTTTTCCAGATTTTTCCTCAGAAATGTTTATATAGCCAATACATGTATGCAAACTAAAAATGACTCCTAGGCAATTTGAAACAATAACTTCCTCCACTTACATCCCTTCCTCCTTCCCCCTCCCCCTTATGTGTCTATGGTGTACTTAACCCTAGAATAATATTTGCTACAACACTGTCTCACATTTCCTTGTGTGTAATAATCTCAACAAATCAACAAACATCCAAACTAATGGTGACAGCTAATGAGGTAAGTTCTGAAACTGGATCGGCTTAAAACCAAACCAAATTGTCAGCTGTGACGTTGTGGGACGTCCCCATTACACAGAAGTAATTTATTCATCATTTCCTTAAATACTTACTTCCCAAATTCGCCCAGGCCTTGACCCAAACCTAATGCTTGCGCCACCCCAATTGCGGCTGAAATCGAGACTTTTTGGCTTAAACTGTGAACCTAGTATCTTCCCATCTAAGCAACAACTTTCTGTAACTCCAGAAAATTTATTGATCTGACAAATGGAATTGGAAAGGTTGCTAATGGGCTCCTGCTAATTGCTCAGGGTGAGAGTAACGAGGTAAAACGAACATGCCTTTGATATCAAATGACAAACCTTCTTTGAACCTAGATCAATAGTGGCATTCTCATGACACAGTTTTGGTTAAATGTTGATTTATGCCCACATGCAATCATCATTTTTCATTGTCTTTAAAAGGATGGAAGATGATGCCAGTGTACACATGTTAACTAATGGCTGCCTCCTGCCACTGCTGCAAGTCTGTTTTCAAGAGATTAATGCTGGCAAGGACGGATCCTGACAAATGGCTACCCTCTTTTATCCGGAACCTTTGATGGGAAAATTTTGGAAAACCCTAATCCAAATTCCCAACAGTTTTTACTCAATTTTGTTTTTTGAGAAAAAAAGATGGGACTAAACAGGAGCACACTGCTTTCACTGCTTCTGCATCTCATCTCATCATCTGTGTGAAGTTGAACCAGAAAAGTCTTGCTGCAAATCATAAATTAATAACTCAGTGTCAGATTGAAAAACAAAGCTCAGACTTTGTTAAAACGAACCAGAAAGCCTAACTACAGACAATGAAGCCACTGAAAGCATCTATGGAGCTTTAATGTAAAAGAAGAAGATTCTTAGCTTAAATGTATGAGTAATAATGAAAAATGAGAGTGACAATTACTTCTAACACTTTTCACTACTTTCAGTGATTATATATTGACAACACTGTATGACTTATCTACATATGCCAATCTTTCTTCCATCTTCCAATCTTTCACTTTAGGAAAGTACTTTGAACTTTAGTGTACACCCCTGAAAAAGCCTCATCCATCTCTCTTCGTCCAGCAAAGCAGCTGCTTGCTAACTTCACTCGTTTGATCATACTCCCTTATTTGCCAAAACTCACGTTTATTCAATCCCTTTCGCCAAAGGTTCTACAATCTCGATCCACCTTGAAAAACCTCTAAAATTCAACCTCCCCTTGTGGTATGCATGTTTTTACATATTATATTACTGTACAGGTGCTTTCATGCTCAACCTGCAAGAAACAATCTTCACGTAATCTAATGAACACTTTCTGTGGTACACACTTAATAACCAGCTGAAAATGAGTACACCTGCCTAATCCTTCAACCTATTGACCCAGTTCTTGAGGGGGAGGAGACAAGAAGTGAGTCACAGTATTACAGCGACATTGTTCATTTGACCACTGATTGCTGCTGATTCAATATTTTGACTCTTGGACCAGCCATGTGGAGGTGGTGGAAGTGTGAAGGTCCTTTTTCCTTGTTGAAGAAAGGCTTCATAGCTCTTTTAACAAAAAGCTGCCCAATCAATCCTTAATATGGTAAACTTTTCTGTTCCTGACATGGACTCCTGATAAAATTTTAGTATACCCATGTAATCTAGCAAATGGTCAAATTTGTAGTGATCAAGCTTGGGCCTCCTCTGGTGACCCTAACCTGCCATAAGTCCTGCAATTGACAGTCAAATTGAATTGACATTAGTCAGTTTCATGTGATCTGATTGGATAAAGTCCACATATGTAAGAGAAACTGACATATGATGAATGAAATGGATACATGTGAGGTTTCTAATACTTTCATTGGTCAAAAACAGTCACCTGTTCCTTTCTAGTACTCTAACTGAACAAAACTGATAATGTGTAGAATTTAATTGTACGTCTAAGTAATTCTACACGTCAGGCTTTTCGTCCTTTCATTGGGCAAACATGGTCACCTGTTACTTTCTAGTACTATGATTGGACAGAATTGACATACTTACAATTTGACATACTTAAATTTTATTTGACATACGTCAGTTTCAGGACTTATGGCATACTGCATGCACCCTACAGTACTATTTGGCCAGGGGTCAAGTACTACCTCCACTTTACTTGGTATCACAACTTCTTGGATACTTTCAATACTGTCTACCAGAACTTCCACTCTACGATTCTTTGCCAATTCTTTGGGTAAACATAGTCACCTGTTCCTTTCTAGTACTACGATTGGACAGAATTGACATGTCGGTTACAGGACTTATGGCACGCTGAACGCACCCTACACTCTTGGCCAGGGGTTAAGTACTTCCTCCACTTTCCTTGGTATCACAACTTCTTGGGTACTTTCAATACTGTCTACCAGAACTTCCACTCTACGATTCTTTGCCAATTCTTTGGGTAAACATAGTCACCTGTTCCTTTCTAGTACTATGATTGGACAGAATTGACATACTTACAACTTGACATACTTAAATTTAATTTGACATATGTCGGTTACAGGACTTATGGCAAGCTGCACGCACCCTATACTCTTGGCCAGGGGTTAAGTACTACCTCCACTTTCCTTGGTATCACAACTTCTTGGGTACTTTCAATACTGTCTACCAGAACTTCCACTCTACATTTCTTTGCCAAAAGAAAATAGCACACTTAAAGTTCTTTCATTCTGCACATGATTGCCAGCTTGGCAATGATGGGTATCCTGACCATGGAAGTGGATGAATGAAAGACCTTGTGAAATAGTAGTACATGAGCATGAGCTTTTCACATTTTGACCTGTAAATACTTGATTGCATTTGACTTCCACCAAAATCAATACACATCTTAATATAAGTTTTGGCGTCTATTGAGAAGTATGAGGTGCCCAATTAAAGTTATAAGGTACTGTGTTTGTGGAGTTTTCTCAATTTGATGGTAATGTAACTTCATGCTAATCACCTTTGACCTCTACCAAAAATAACACTACTCTTAAATGCTCTGTGAAAGTTCCTTCAAAGTTACAATTCTTCCCAAAACACATTTACAAAGTTTTCATAATTTGACTTGTGAAACCATCAAATGACATGATCTTTACCATACCAAAAAGAATGCAGGTCTTGAATTAAATGTAATGTATGTATGTATACAAACATGTCTGAAATCCCTTAAAGACATCCATTTTGCAATATTGGGTATATGAGTTTTTCACAATTACACTTTTGGTGACCTCACAGAAAACGGTTGGCTTCTTGAACTCAGCGTAGGGATCCACATGCTAACTAGAGATCCACCAAGCTTACTCTTCATGAAATATCTTCTTTACAAGATTTTAACGGTTTGACTTCTGATGACCTCATATGGGTCTCCCCTGACCTCGATCAAAAGCAATAGGGTTTTATTACTTTATATGGGACATCCACATGCAAAGTATGCAATCTTTCAATTTTAGCCTCCTTCAGATATGGTGTCTGCAAGCAGTTTATGAGGTTTTTAGTTTCATGTCAGATGACCTCACATCACCTTTGACCTCACATCACCTTTGACCTCCATCAAAAATAAGGGGTTCTTCCCTTGAATATCACAAATGTGCACATCATGTATGTAAAGTATCCATCATTTATGTCTCCAAATATTGTGTTTTCAAGCTAAGCATAACAAATACACATGTAGAGACAAATACAGGCCACAACCACACAGATACATACACATACCATTGTGTTGGCATAGATTCCTTTTGTCTTCAGCATGATTCTTTAGCCAAACAAAGAAAAACAAAAAATACTTATCAAGGTCTTTCGTTCTGTCTGGTGTTGGACAATACCAAGCAGTGCCAGGAAAAGAAACAATGATAAACCTTGATCTACTGTTTGCAGACCTCAATGTGGAACATCCACATGCTAAGTAGGAGATCCCTCACAATTTCACTTGTTGAAATATGTTTAGTATTGTTTACAAGTTTTCATAATTTGACTCTTGGTGACCTATAAATTACCACCCAAGAAAAAAAAAAAAAAAAAAAAAAATCTCCAATTTAACATATTGCATCTGCCTTCTACTGAGAATGGGATCTTAAGGCTACCCTTACTGAGATACCACATTTTAGAGCTTTCACATTACGAATCCTGGCCAGGTCATACCAAAGACTTAAACCAGAATGCAAAAATGCATTGAGGTTTCGATGATGCATGTTTTATACCACATAACGTCATGTTTGCCGTTTCTTTCAGTCACTGGTCAAATGTCCTCTTAATATATTGGAAAATACAGTTTTGTGTTCTTATTTCATCTTGGGAATTCTTGGGAAATTTTGCATTTTGACCTTTGGTGACCCCAGATGACAATATTGGGAATTCTTGCAAAGTTTGCTTTTTGACCTGTGGTAACTCCAGATTAAGTTCTTGGGAATTCTTAGAAACTTTTGCTTTTTGACCTGTGGTGACCCCAGGTTACGTGCTTGGAAATTCTTGGTAAATTTCGCTTTCTAACCTGTGGTGACCCAGATAAAAATCTTGGGAATTCTTACAAAATTTTCCTTTTTGACCTCTAATAACCCCAGGTAAATATCTTGGTTTTCAACTTTTGACACCAGTGACCCCAGATGACCTTTGACCTTCACCATAACACATCTGCATACAAAGTATGAAATCTTTCCAAGCTTTCTATCTCAAGATATCGTGTAAACAAGGTTTCCAGAGTCTGACTCCCCAGTGACCCTAGATGACCTTTGATTCCCAACAAAAAAATAGAGATCCTTCTCTTACCATAACGCATCTTCATACTAAGTATGAAATTAATCCAAGCTTCCTACCTCAAGATATTGTGTTACCAAAGTTTTCAGAGTTTGACCTCTGGTGACCCCAGATGACCTTTGGCCCCCACCACAAACAAAAGGGTTCTTCCTCTCATCATAACGCATCTACATACTAAGTATTAAGGAAATCCAAGCTTCCTACTTCCAGATATTGTGTTAACAAGTTTTTCGGAGTTTGACCCCCGGTGACCAAAGATGACCTTTGACCTCTTCCACAAACAGTAGGGTTCTTTCTCTCACCATACGCATCTACACACTAAGTATGAAATTAATCCAAGCTTCCTACCTTGAGATATCGTGTTAACAAGGTTTTCAGAGTTTGACCCCAGGTGACCCCAGATGACCTTTACCAAAAACAATAGAGTTCTTCCTCTCACCATAATGGATCTACACACTATGTATGAAATTAATCCAAGCTTCCTACCTTGAGATATTGTGTTAACAGTTTTAGAGTTTGACTCCTGGTGACCCCAGATGACCTTTGACCCCACAAAAACAATAGGGTTCTTCCTCTCACCATAACGCATCTACATACTAAGTATGAAATTCATCTACGCTTCCTACCTCGAGATATCATGTTAACAAGGATTTCAGAGTTTGATCTCCGGTGACCCCAGATGACCTTTGACCCCCACCAAAAACAATATGGTTCTTTCTCTCAATATGGGGCATCTATGTACTAAGTTTGAGAACTGGGAGAGTTTCCCTTCTTGAGATATTGTGATAACGAGTAAAGTGTCACAAACACACCCACATACACACACATACATACACCAGAATGATCGCATAGGTTTCTCTTAACATCGAAACCAAAAATGGAACCTACTGCCATTGTGCTTGGTGCTCAGCATAAGCAATGGAGTAGGGAAAACAAACCAGTGAGCCACAACTGGAAAAAATACCGTGGCCAGCCCAACTTAAACCAATTGGTTACAAACTGAGCCGTAAAACCTCATCTAACTTCACATTTGACACCTAATGGCCTCAAATGACTCTTGACCTCCATGAAAAGTGAGCAGCTCTTCAAATTAAAAAAACATGCACATACTAACTTTGAAATCCATCAGGTTTAAGTCCATGAGATATCATATTTACCAAGTTTTCACCATGCCTTGTGGTGGGTGACCTTATACGAAAGCTTACCTCCAAAAATATTCTGGTTCTTGTACTCAGTATACCTCATGCACATGGTAAGTACGAGACCACACTGTTATCCTTTCTGAGATATGGTGATTACATGCAGATAACAATTTTTAATACTTTCACATCTTGCAGGGTTTCCTTCAAGGGGGGGGGGATTTGTCCCACCCTTTCCAAAAGAAGGTGGGTAAAATCCCCCCCCCCCTTTTCATTTCCGTAAAAGTAAAAAAATTGTCAATATCTTGGTTTCTTACTTAAGAAGAGGACACTTTTGAAGGAATGTTTGAACTTACA
>WURT03000026.1:2105599-2120315 GCA_009936505.3 Holothuria glaberrima
CATGTCATTTAAGCATGCTCTTTGGACTTACCTGAGAAACCGTCATGAATCCTATATTATTGCTGCTCTTCTTCTTGCTTGTTTACATCTGTCCCCAGTTTAGAGCAGATTAATCACTTATTTGATCACCGAGTTGTTGGCAACTTGACGTACTAGCATTTATATGAAAGCATAGAAGATCACCTATCACACACAGTGAATGTCTTATCTATATTAAGGGGCTTATTCCATAAATTTTCCTGGACTCCCAACAAATTTAAGCAAAAACATTTCAATAATCAGTCTGACTATGCTGATTAACCATGATATCTAAAAATCTCTATAACTGTCACCTGACTCTCTTGGCTTCTGAAATTCTGTTTTAGTTCAGCACATCTCAAGTACAGTACGTAGCACATCTCTTTAGGGCTAAATTTTGGGAATTAATTAAAATAAGCCACTTTTTTTGTAAAGAACTTTTGTCTGACAGGAAAGAAGACGTCACAGATTGGTACCATTAGAGAAAAAAATTGAACACTTACAGTTTACTTTTTATGACACTACGAGGGCATTCATCAGTTGTGATGCATAAAAGCATGCCTTTCCCAAAATTTTTGTTAATGAAGTATGAAATAATTTAGCCATACATGTACACGCTTACTCACCAAACAATAGTTATGTCAGCCACATGGTAAACAATAAAAATTGATGGTCTGGAACTTTTCCAAGAATATTGTGATTCAAAATATGATTGTAACTACTCTTGACCTAAATTTAAGGTGACCCGAGTTTTGTTGCATAAACATATCTATCCCATTAAACCATCTGAGCAACAACAGGGGTAACGTGCTATCAACGTTACAAGTATGTCACCAAGAGTGATACTTTTTATGGTTTTTTACCCTGAAAACATAAAACCATCTTCCCAGAAAAGCTTCAATGATTTAAGAATAATTTACAAAGCAGGTATGAGAACCAATCACATCTCTACAATTCTTTTTAAAGGAAGTATTAAATCTCAATAATCTATATGATCATTGACAAAAGCTTGATACTGTCTACAAAAATCAGCTGCCATTTTGCATAAAAAGCTAATTTAATCAAACTTGATACCAAATTAGGATACACAGGTGACATATCATTTACTTTGTATAAAGCTTCCATTATAAATACGACTATATAAAGATTTATATCACTTCACACTATATTACATGCATCTATGCATTTTCATCTGTTCTGCAATATGTCTACAGACATTACAGGTTACAAAGTGCATTTTCTGTGTTATTTAGACTTTACTTGAAAAAGTCACTTTCAATGTTACTTCACTCATCTTGTGCTGAAGACTTCCTATGAATCTACCTATACTGAGGTTCCTCCTTCAACTTGCCACACAATCTTCTCATGGAACGCCAATCAAACAAGTTCATGCCAAAGGAAGAAAAAACAGGGTGGCGCTCTTTCAAAATAGTTGATACTTATATCACTTGTGAGTAAGAATTTCCACAGCACTAATAGGATGGGTAAAGGTATATTTTCCCAGACATGAGGTATGTATCCTATATGTATAAAAAAAGATTTTGCAGCATGTATTTTTCTAAAAAGGGGTAATGTTTGTGGCTGCAGAAAGGGAAAATGGCCTTCCAAGGTGGGTGAGGGAAGATGGTTAGAAGATATGACCCAAGCTCCTGTACTCATCAGGAGAGGTGCAAATGAAAGCCATAAAGAAACTAGATTTCATGTATTAGCTGGAAATATTTCCTATGCCCACCTCTCCCCCCCCCTAAAAAAAATATCAAAGAAGCACAATCTATTCTAAACCCTAAACTACTTTTAGAAGTGTTGTCCTGTCTTCGTAGCCATGGATTCTGAAGTAATGTTAGAAAATATTTCTAACTCGAGCACTTTCAGCCAGAACTTAACGTAAAACAACGCTTTTCACAAAGTTTCTCAGTACTATAGGAGAATTGGCATGTCTCTGTTATCCATTTGAGTTATACTTCAAAAGATGTGTAGAAGTACTTACCTGAAATTTCCAACCAGAATTTACTGAAGTTAAGCTAAGAGTTGTGACAAATGCTATACCACCGACAAAAACTAACATCAACAAAATATCAAGTGAAAGGAAGGTCACACAGAACTTAAAAAACAACACCCATGCAATACTTGTTACAACCATCCAGAGGAATTGCTGTAGGAATGATATCGCACGCCTGATTTCCAAACTGCAACACAAATCTCAGCCAAATTTCATTAATTGTAACAAAGCAAAACAAACAAACTTTGAATGGTAACAGTCTAGTTTAAAGATGTCCACTTCAGAGACTGAGCTTCACAAGGTCCTACTTTGTATCATTCAGGGAATACCAACACTGCACCTGCAACTGCAAACCCCTGCCACATTTACTTCAAACCACAAACAGAAGAACAACTTTCTGATAAAAAATTAGCATGCAAGCTCACCTATCTATCGTCATTCAATTTATTAAATGCTACATCCATTCATGTACAGTTCACGAGTAGCACTAGTTTCTCTTAATTTATTTTTAACCACTTTATAAGAATAACTTTGCATAAATTTCTTGTGCCATCCAAAGTACAACTCCATTTAGTGATGGATCTTTGAACCTACGAGTGAAAGACACTAAGTAAGTTTGGTGCTGGTAGCAGACATACCCAGTTATGAAATCGCTGAATTCCTTTGATGGGCTGTTCACTTCCTTCGTGTCCTGCATACATACTACCAGAGTCTTCCCTACCGGCGGTATCTTATCTGACAATTATGTCTATTTCTGCAATAATCTGCCATCATCATGTTGCCCAGTCTGTTTCATGTTCATTACCACACACCTGCTTCGAAATCCATCCATTGCAGAAAAAGGTGTCAGTTTTTTAGTTTCTTCATAGATGCCCATTAACAAACTCATTCAGTATGCAAATTGGAAATCTAATCAAGCATACTAGCTAAGTGCGTAAGAGGCTGGGCGTTGATTAATATAAGCAATTTGTACTTTAACTGTACGGGAAAGCTTTTGCAATATTGCTCAGACCCACTGATAAACGTTCGAACTCAATGAAAGTGAAGCAGTAATTCTACGCAGAAATGGCAATTACAAATTTTGCAGCTCATTAGAATGTCAGATTTAAGGAGATAGGACTTGCTGGAAGGCTCACTGGTCAGTGGACATACATGTAGGAAAGTAAAAACCAGGACTCTTAGAAAACTTGAGCCTTAAAATATCTTTGACGATTCTTGGAACATGGTTGACAACTGATACGCGCAAAATATGAAAATGGTCAATAATGCAATTTTATTCTTTAGTCACAGAAGCATGCTTCGAGCAATTGACACTAGAGAATAAGCAGTGAAATGTCATGAATTATTATCTTTTCCTAAGGGCTAAACACTTTCAAAAGTGATCTCCCAATTCAAGAAATTTGCATGAAATTTTCTCTTCAACCTAATAACCTTACCACAACTGTAGTTTAAGTCAAAATAGGGGCATATCTTTCGCAGGAGCAAAACATTTCACCATTTTACAAACACACAAGCTTTGACCTCTACCCCCTTTCATTCTGAACAGTCAGCACATCTTGGACGGTACCTAATACCACAGCAAGGTAAATGTTAGGATAGGTTCTGGTTGCTGTTTCATCTTACATTTAATAAGTTCTAGCAGTTTTAGTTCATTAGAAACATCTCACTTGTGTCTCCTCCTCCCCTTCCCCTTTCCAACTCCCCTTACACTCTTTTTCTCATCCCCCTCCCCCCTAAAGTAGTGTCCTGTGGTACAAGCAACTAGCAGTATTCCACAGTTCTAAGTTTATAAGTATGTATTGTGTGTCTAGAAATTTAAGTAGGGTACTGTGTAATTGAGGTAGTACTACAAAATAACCCTACCAATATCACTACAAATTAACCCTTACCCATTACACTGAATCAAATTTCTCAAGCTATAGATCTTCTTGAAGGAAAATGGCTAAAAACAGCAAAATCCTTAACAAAACAGTCAAATTCTTAGCCAACTGAAAAAATTGCAACAGACTTTTGACACGGCAAATAAAGAATTAAGGGTGCTCTCTTCTAGAGGGCTCTGCTCCACTAAGCTACCTGTCATTTGTCAGGTAATGCTGCATGTAACTGTGGGTTACATAAACAGGAGGTAAGAAGAGGCAATGTAGGTTAGCCCCATCTACTACAATGAATCAACCCTCAAACATATGCTTTTTAGGCCTGGAAAAAACGAAGTTATTGCCAGCAATATAAATTAAACGGTTTGAAATGCAGACATGTCCAAAACTGAGACTTGTTTATGGTCCTTTCTGTCCCAATTTTACTCAGTAATACCCTTTGCACCATTTTCATGGCAAACCAAGTGTAGATTATCACATCCAGCTGTAAATAAAAGTAACTACCTTTCTTCTTTAGGTGAATGCCATGCATAAAACATCCTCCTTATATTTATGTATTATTTTTATATATTTAATACCTTTTTGCCCAAACCAGACATTTTAACCAGTACCTTTTCTCCTCTGTATTTTAAAGGAAACTGACCAAACTGTACACCTTAATTTAGATAGCTGCCTAGTTTAAACAATCTTGTTTTATGATGTCATAGCATGCAAAAATGCATCACAGGAATAGTGAATTCTCGACAAATCGGGCAATATATGAAGATCCAGTTTCTTTTATGGGATTTAAATTTTGCCCTCCTTTGTTCTTGTAATGTACACTGAAAAATGAAGCTTTCCTTTAAAGGTTGTGTGACACGAAAATAACATAGTTGGATATTTGATGTAAAAAGCATTGAAAATCCAGAAAAAAGCTGCAATTCCCAATAAAATCCATCAAATATTGACCATTTTACAGGGTAATTTCTATTTCACACTTGTATTATGAATAAACATGAGCTAGCATTGTTATCCCCTGAGGGATTTATTATGAAAGTTAAAATTCTTTCCTTCAGAAACATTGAATCACTAAACAAACTGTAATCTGTTTGATCGGTAATTAAAAGATAATTTATAAAGGGTTAACAAAAGAATTCTTAACACTGTGCAACACTCCACATCATTATTTTTGCATAGGCAATGAGTTTCTTCAGAAACCATCGAACTTTGAAGACATATATTTTGAGAATGGTAAAAGATATTGAAATAACTCCAACAGATCTTTCATTGAAGGACTTAATTCTTTAACTGACAAGTGAAACAGCTCTTTTAAGTTGGCATGTCACACGACCAATAGCTGAGGTACACAAATCTTTAAGTTCTGTGGCATTTTCACTTCCACTTTCTTGTAAATTTTAACCTGACATTAAGATATTCATGAGAGAGTGTGCTGCGCCCTGTTACACCACATGCAATTACTGTAGACTGCACCAATGATATCATCAATGGGTTTC
Source organism: Holothuria glaberrima (assembly GCA_009936505.3). NCBI lineage: Eukaryota > Metazoa > Echinodermata > Holothuroidea > Aspidochirotida > Holothuriidae > Holothuria > Holothuria glaberrima. The sequence continues at coordinate 2,110,984 of WURT03000026.1, forward strand.
AGTCTTTGACATTTTAATGTCAAACAGAGCATATTATGTGACCCCTTCACTATATTTTGTGCATAATTATAAGTATTCTTTTATAGATGCAAGACACTGTTGTCCACATTGATTTGTCCAAGGAATAATCTCAAACGACTTTCAAAACTGATATCATCATCTCTCTGAATACCTCCATCTTTATTCACTCAGCCATTTCACTTCCTTAGACTACAATTCTTATCAGCCCCTTTCAAAGGGAAGCAGATTGTAGATTGAATTAAAACAATGGTATTGAGTTGCAACCACGTTTAAACCCTCAACCAGTATGTTTCAAGTTCAATTATGCCAATAATCGCACATTTTACACAATCAAACATTCAATGTGTTTCTAATTTCAAGGTAACCCTGCACTCAAATTAATTTCTGACAAATTACTCATGAATACAAAGTTTGCCTAAGTTTAACACCACTTAATGACAAAAAGATGGCTAAATCTACCTTCTCATAATACTTTCTAATACAGCCCACCCATGTAGCAATTTCTTCCATTTGGAAGCAGGAGAATTGCTTTTACTGTACAACTCTGGACAACTTTCTTACAAAAATGAAGTCAAGCCTTTAACTGACATGCTACTGTAGACTATGTAATCTTTAAAGCTAAGTAACACACAAATAAAACAGGGACATGATTTAACGTTTAGAATTCTGTTTTTTATACATCACTCATAGGATGGAAAAGCTAAATTTTTATTTATATCAGTCTCCTCAAAGAGTACTCAGGTGTTGCAGACAGAAAATTTCCTTGCTATGTTAAACGAGAAACCACCCCCCCCCCCCAAAAAAAAAGGAAAAAAAATGAAAGAATCTTTGCACAAATCTATAAAAACTATGCCATGTTAAGAATAATAACATACTTGAAGTTTTCATTTTACTGGTGGGTGATAACATACCATAATTCTCAAAACTTGTGATTCTAAACTGGAATGGAGTACATCCTAAAAATAATTTAGATACCAATTGCAGTCTAAAGAAAAGGGGCATTCAAGCAAAGAAATGAGGCCAAAGATCTCAGAACTCTTTTTATAAAATTTAGCAACATCAATGGATCTACAAATACAGGTGTCAGGTTTTGTCTAGAGTATAACACCATATTTGCAAGCTTATACACAGTTTACAGAATTTCTGAATTAACGGTAATAGCATCAGCGTGAAATCATCACAGTTACATGCAAACTTTACAGCATGAAAACAAAATTCTGGAAAATTACAAAGTTTGTTTTCCACAAAAAGGAGCACATTCATCCTCTGAGAAAGCGAAACTTGCGAGTTTCACTTTGCATGTACTGTATCATGGGAAATTTCCCCTTATGCAGCCCCCATACCCCTGCAGACAACTGCACCGTCACTATCTTGGAATTGATTACACACTTCTGGGCATATGCTTTCAACACATGAAAAAGTTTTGTACTGACTACAAAAGTGACCTATTAAGTGCTGCTTTTTCTTGCATCTTTGGTGGATCTGTATCTGCCGACCAGTACGCAAATGATTCCTACGGTTCTTATGCCTTTAAGTGGTCGACTCACTAGACTCGCTGGGTTCAAGCTGGCAGTGAAGCATTGCCCTTAACAAAACATGAATTTATAAACTACTATCGGGAATTTATCTTTCAAATTTACTAAATTACTAACCATTAAGTTAAGAGGTCTCCTAATGTAGATAGAGAGGAATGGTTAGTTTAGAGTAAAGTTGAGAACCTCATGAATATGTAACAAGGACAGCTGACAGACACAAGGGAAATGCCATAAACTGATCTCATATGAAGTGCCAAAGTGGACATTAATAGCACAGAGCATTATTGGGGAATTGTAAATTTAAACTTCTTAGAACAACTCACAAACTTGTCATATCTCTTAAAAGATACAAATGGACCAATCCTTAGAATCACTGGACATCTATGAACTCCATAACTGATATATCGTCTTCGGTCTAATCCCTTCAGAGAATCTCAGCAGTACAAATTTAAACCAGTAAAGTTCCAGGTGTCTTCCATTCTCAACTCTCTTGACTGAATAAAAGCTAAGTCAGAAGTAATGACCAAATTTCTACTATAAAGGCAACAAAATCACAGATCATAGTAACTATATGCAACAGCTCCTGTAAACCTGACAATATATGATGTAAAACCTCCACATGAAGGGCTGTTTATGAAAACTTAAAAAAAAAAAAAAAAGATTTCATTACAGGGTCAAAGACAGGATCTGATCAAAAGGTTCCGAACTTTCTAGTACCTACCATCTAGAGACTTACCATATTACCCCATCCCTCTCCCCCACTACTATCCACACAACTTGTGTGCTTAATGAGCTGGTTATAAATACCTTTCCTAAATTTGAAATGAAATTTAAAGGCCAGAACAAAAAATATCTTTGGACAAACAACTGCTCCATGTGTACTTTATGAAACTACCTCTCGTTCCACTATTAGTTGTTAACAATATCCAAACTTCACCGGCCGATAAGTAACACAGACGACAGCAATCCCTCGTCTGACCTGAATGTCTTATCAGTTTCAATTTATTCAGTTAATGAAGACAAGCTCTCTACTCATTTCTCAGACTCAAAAGTCAGTTGTCACCAACTTCATACATCTAAACACATTCTTAGAATAGTCTCCTCATTAACTTCTTTCAAAACGACATAGCCCACATTCGTAAGCTCAATGAACATAATCACAATACAGTAATTAATGTTTTCCCTGGCAACTTTATCTCCTCTCGCCCCTAATTCTTCCCATACCAAATTCATACCCACAAACATTTTTCCATTCCTGACCCTCATCACTCACGTCAATTAAGCCGTCGCGATATAAGGTACTGTCGAGTCCTGCTCAATTCGTCTATTTCTTTACTCTCTTAACACCCAGTCCTTAATATATTATACCTCTTTTATTTTGGTTCCTACTGTTCGCACTTGTTCCAAAGGTTTTATCTAAACTCATTGAAGAAATGTATGATATATGATCCCTTCATAATCTGAGCTAGATAATTATCCAACCGTGCCTAGTTAATGCAAGTACTTGAAATGGTCTTGATGAAGGTGTGCGTATGCACACATCATGCAAGGGGCCCTTAACCCTTCTCTTACTCATCTTTTTATATTTCTTTCTATACACATGTGTATTGGACAAACTTTAATTCCTGATCTTAGACAATCATTAGTTGTCATGACAACATTTCTCAACTTTTTTATTTTTTTTTTCTTGCTGTAGTTTTTCTCAGAGGACTCGTCAGGACAGGTTTTGCAAATTAATGAGTGACGGCTCCCAGTCTCGTTACTCATGCATCCCAATATTGTCACATAATTTAGGTAGAGATCCATTCTTTCATTTCCTTAATGGGGAAAGGTAATCTGTGCGGACATGACCAAGCAAAGGGCTGTGTATAATTACAAAAATGCATCACTGCAGCCGACCAAACAATAATTACATTTACTATATAACTCTCTCCAAGGTATATCTAAAGCGTTTATCAGATGTTAAGGTGTTACATAAAGTGTGGATTCACACCAGCTGTGGTGAATGGTCATTCTGCATAATGAAGTATGTAGATGCTGTTTAGCTCATCTTTGCATAACAACAAATTAAACAGGACTGTCAGAAGATTGGCCACGAGCACAATATAAATTACTTCTTGACTAACAGTAACCGTCAGCGCAAGAAACTGACTGGCTGGTTAATTAATTACCTGGAAGTGGGACAAGAGCAACACACAAGGGTCAAGGATATGTTGTAAGGACTGACAGAAAGAAGTAAAATGATCAAGTTATGTAGGCCAGAGGCTTCTTCAAGTAATATTTAATTAGTTAAAACAGTGAAAAAGTTTCTGCAATCCACTGAATCTGTCACATGTAGATATTTGAAGTGTCAAATACTGAGGTGCTACAGTCATCATATCAACACTCTAGGGTGTATGCCTTCATCACCTGTTGGTAATGGGGTACCCATACTTAATTCAAACAATATCACCTTCACCAGTGACGAGATTTTCTACCTTTTCATGGCTCCAAAAATAATACCGACAAATCTGCTTGATGTGCTGTAATTCAGCATGTCCTACAAAGACTAATGATGTACAATGCTAGTGAGAAAATACAGTGTAATTTGTACAGAGAACAAGTATTACTGAGTGCTGTAGACAAGTAGGAAAGGCTACAGAAAAAGTTATGCTCAGAGACTGAAACTTTCAGAAAACGCATTATGCATGAGGGTGTGTTTTGATAGGTGACAAAAAGGATCTTTCAATTTTCGTAACAAAGACAGAACAGATACAAAGCAACATAAACAGGATACAAAGTACACCCATGTTTTGACAGGTTTAGAACAAGGGTACAAAGGGGTGAGGGACAGGAGCAGAGCGGGTACATGAATACATTTCACTGAACCACTAGACACATTCATAATGAACACAACTACAGGCTTCACTTCGAAGTACTACAGGCTTGACTCAGAAAAACAACATTCAACTATGAATAACACATTGTAGCATGTACTACAGTATGAAGACTACACATGAAATTAAGAAATTCTTGCCTTTTATAATTATTCACCAAGCAGTACAGTTGAGAAGGAGAGTTGTCTGGGGGAAATCATCTGTGTGGAAGTTGTCCAGGGGAGGAGTCATCTGGTCAGGACTCCACACTGCATTGCCACTGTAAAGTAAGCCATCCACTACTATAGGCTTAAATGAACTTTTTTGTGTGGCTCCATTTATATTTACAGCAAGGATATGTTGTGTCACACTGTAAACCAAGTGCAAATATTCTCCTTTCCTATCTTCTTTTAAACACTATAATTGCCAGTTCAAGTGTGGGATAAAACATGACATACAAATCTTGCTTAACCTTTAATTGCCTGACCTTATCTTGGATAAATCTTACCTTTCAAGCTTACTTGGTAACCATGGCAATTTTTTTTTCATTATAATGACTTTCTACTTTATCAAATGGATCTCATACCTCCCATAATAGGAGATGAAAACTGTAGCATTCTTTCCCAATACTTTTTTTTTGTTAGCACACTTTTTTTTTTTTTTTGTTACCATGTAAAGGCCTAGTTATCACTACCAGTCGTAAAACAACACATATAAACAATACCATGTCTGATTTAGAAATGACAATTTGATCCTGACAAAGATGCAGGACCTTGTTTACCCTGTCTTTTGGCACACCTAAATCTTCACTCAAAAGATAAATTTCAATGACTCCCCTCCATCTCTGTGACCTCATCTATGACCTTTCAGCTTCAGGAATGTTTCGCTTCTTTTCAAAGTCATAAAGTGGGCATTAAGCATGCTTGAAACATAAGACCTCCCTTTCCCACAGTTTTTATACTTAAATACCATGTACCCTAGACAATAGTTATGATGAGGTTAATTGGAACGCCCCCATGACCTCCCAAGTCTGGAACCAATTTAGTGTTTTCTTCATCTTTCTTTATTACTCAAGATTTAAATCTTACGTTTATAATCAAAATTTGTGAATCGGGGAAGGAAAAACTAAACCTGGATAGTGATTAAATGGGAGGCCACAAATTAAAACTTTTGGGAGAACTTTAATGGTCTACCAAATAACCTTTAGGGTCAAGTTAGGGGCTTGTAAATCTCATTAGAGCTCAGGGCATAAACTGTAAGAGATCATTATGGGATGGATTTGCAGCAATGCAATATGTTGTTTATCTAAGTAATGGATGTAGCACACTGTTTACGAAAATGTTTCTAGGAGATCTGACATTCTACCTGGAAAGGTGCAAATTAATATATACTGGTTGTATAGACCTATATTATTACTGTGTTGTTTAGTAACACTTCTGGAATTTGCATGTAGGCCTATATAGTCTATATTAAAGTGTCCCCGAAGAAATCTACAGCCCATTTGGTTATTTCCAATTATTACTGATGTGGTGAACCATTACAATGGGAGAAGTCAATATTCAACTTGTCCAAAATGTGTGACATGTGCATAAAAGATGCATCCAAGTGTAGTATTCAAATTTGCTATTTGACATAATATCCTGAATTCAGAAGTGACGTAAGAGCTCATTTGTTTAATTTGCATTCATCCTCCATCAAATGCAACTGGAGGCGTAGGTGATTTTTATGAAATTCTGGAATCCAGTGACTGCAAATAACAATAAGTTATCAAAAGTCTGTTTGTTATGTCATAAATGTCATGAAACCTATATATAAATAACTTTGTTTTGCAGTCAAAATGTTACACTCTATGGCATAAGCTTGGAAATATGAATCTTACTAACAGCCTTAAGATATTCTATAAATATATTTTTATTCCAAAGTATTGTTTTTTCCCTTCATGTTTGTTCTCAAAAAACTTCACCACTATCAAAATTTTGTCAAAAATTTGATTATAAAGTCTCATCCAAAATATTTCACAAACCTCATACTGTACACCATGAGAAGCATTTAGTTTCATAAGTGCCATGATTCTCAATAGTCCTTAAAGTAATTGACTTGCAGTCCTTTTGCTTATGACCTGTCCAAGGACTTCCTTGCTGCCACAAAATAACTGACACCACTGCAGATTTTTGTTCTACCCATATCACTATAACCATCACTGCAAACACAGGACAGCTGTTACCGAAACCACCAAAATTTAAGAAGCATATCAAGAAAAAAAATTTAGGTGGAGAAGAATGATGGCAGTTTATGGACTTGCAACATCATAGAACACTTCCATCATCTTTAAGTTGTGAAATATCTCAACAATAAATATATATGCCAAACACTTCCCCGTCCTTGTAGAAACTTATCCTAGTCAAAGTGCCTGAAAATTCCCACTACACAGAGAAACTATTTTGTGTAGTATAATTATACAATATGTATGTCAGTATGTCTATATCAGATTAACACCAACAATTAAGAAAGCTGCACTCTTTTGACTCCTCACCAATCCTCTGTAAATCATGGGGTAGTTAATTGCCCCATACTGCCCCTTTAAGTAACATGAAATTTACAATTCTTCCAAATGATTACAAAACACCAAAACAAAAGTATTCCTGGATTTTGCATGCAATTTTCACACAAAGTGACTACAAGGAAAGAATGGGTGCAAGCAACAAGTAAAAGCTACAATTCTGGGTAAAACATGCAAAATAATTCCAAACTAAACCAACAAAACCACCTATGCATCGACTCCAGTCCATCTCAAAGAGCTTGCACTTGGATGACAGAAAACCTGGATCACAAACCTCAAAGCTTGCAAAGCCTTGTCCAAATGACAGCTGTGAAAACTATGAAATCCAACAACCTGTGTGGAATGATCGTACCATTACAGTGGAATTTTAGGTATACCAATGTTACCTAATTTAATTTTCATCATACCACACAAAAGATGAACAGTTCAGAGTAACCACTTCTTACACACTGAGTCTTCAGAAGCCAATCCCAAGAAAATGCAAGTTATCTGTTTTACAAATCCTCTAATCTTTACTTACAACCTATAATCCAGATACCACCAGTGTTGTTAAATCTGGTTCTGCCAACAAATGTTGTTGCACCGTCTTTTTTTTTTATGGTGCCTTGCAATACAACCAACAAGAGATCAAATTAGAATCAATCTTCCCTAAAATCCAACCATGATGAAACAGATGTGACTGTCTTGGCAACAGACAATAATTCCTTTACCTGATGTTAGATGGGACTACAACAACATTACTTTCAGGTTCCCATAATTAACGAAAATAATCCCACAGCATCGTTCATCAAAACTGGTTTCGTTAATCAATCTTAACTCCAGAGTTGCCAGTAAAACCTAAACCTTGGAAGCCTTGATGAAGTTAATGTGTTATAAAGATGACACAATTTCAGACACTACACACTTGAACCCACTTGTTAATGTATAACTAGTGATAATTTTGCTGACTCTGCAGTAAGCGAATGACGTTTAAAACAACGCATTAACTCTAAAACGACGGATGGACTTTTTACTCAATGTTTGACAAAGTTTTGGAAATTCATTTAAGATAGTGCTGAATCTTCTAATACACTGTACAGCTATTTATTGCTGCCCACATTAATATCAGCTAGTTAAGAACCATTTCTTTGCCTACAAAACACTGTCAATATAGTGTACCCCTTTGAACAAGGTAGAGTTTATTGGAGTAATACATTAAAATGTCCATACCACTGTGAATTAACATGTTTGATACTTCAAAAGAATGGCTCTGTAACTAAAACTGGCCATCTACAGTTTACCGACATGAAAAAGGCCATTTCTTTCTAGTGACCATGATCACATTTTTTGTCAGTGTGAATGTACAGCAACAAATGACAAGGTATCTTACATGCACATTAATTCAAATCACCTAAGGATTGATAAGTGATGAACTACATCAACATTCTTGCTTTTAACAGCAATGTTCTGAAATGATAATGGAATTTAACTTTACAACAAAAAACTATTGTTTCTTGGTTCCTATGAAGGCCACTCAAAAGATATAAATAGACCAACTTTGTCGATTCATGCCAGTCACTGTAGCAGCATGTAACTGAAAACTTGGCAAGGTGTTCTTGTCATTATTCTTCAAAAACTAATGATTTTCCTCCATATTAGCTGCTTTTACCACCTCCATTCATCCTTTCCATTCAGCTTTCAGTCACTCCAATCTGGATTCACCCCCTCTAAGAGCTACCGCAATGAATGTCTGACCACAAAAAGCTCTGTCAGCAGCACATATCAACTTACCACATATCCCCATGAACCCCTTTGACAACATGCTAACCTAGATCAATAAACCATGTTATTTACTCAACAGCAAATGTTCAAATGTCACATCATGTCAACTAGGGCAGTGTAGTACAAGCAGCTTATCTGAGAAGCTGTTATTTTATTACATCCTATGCAATACAAACTCCTAAACAAAAGCCTTTAAAGTCCTTCCCTCCTTTTTTCTGGTGACCTCTTGACCCCTACCTTGTGCTGAGATCATTGCGCAGCCTATTATTCCTTGAACAACACAATATTAATTGTTGATCATGGATTAACAATATCAATTAATGATCATGTATCACCAAAACACGAACAGATGATCACAGACTGCTGCCAGATCAAATGATGATCATGGACTGTCACAATATCATTGGACGATCATTGACCATCACAATTTCATTTGACCATCATGGACCACCACAATATCAGCTGATCATGAACAATCTCAACATCATCTGTTGATCATGGAAAATCACAATATCAACTGATAATCACTAACCACCAAAATATCAACTGATGATCATGGACTGGCATAACATCAACTGATGAATATGGACCACCATGAGA
>WURT03000026.1:2129103-2142276 GCA_009936505.3 Holothuria glaberrima
ACAAATTTGTCACTAAATCTTTAGAATGAAAGAACTATTCTTGAACTTGAATTAACAGCATGGGCATATCATTGACAGCTAACGATGAAGAACAGCAGTGGTGTTTGACTGTAGTTTTCTAACCCAAACCCAGTAAGTTTTAAACATGAAAGTCACTTCTCAGTTAATAAAATCATAGCTGCCAGTTACTGCAGTTTTGTGTACAGATCACTTTTGTATAATATAATGCAGGTCAACGTACAACAGTTTCATGTGCCCAACTGACCTTAGGTCACTACCATAATTTGACCTTTTGTATAGCTGAGATAAAAGTGATGATACAGGATTATAAAAGAAACGTACCTTGTTAATAAGAACAAAAAAATTGGGCCATCACCCAACCATAACTTAAATCCAATGCACACTCAAATTAGTAAGAAAATGAGTTCATTCAAAAATGAGAAGAACATTAAACTCTCTTGTTCTTAAATATTGTATAATTATTTGACAGACAATATGTCAGGTTTATTAACTGTGACCTTCAAGATGGCAAAAATGGAATTCTAAAGAGAATGCTTTGTTTCTTTAAAGTTGTGACACTTGTATGATTATTTGTGTTAATCAGTAGAGTACAAAAGGAGCACAAGAGGAAGGTAAACTGTAACCACAGGATGGCTGCTGGGAGGTTCTTGGCACATTATGTACTGCACCAACTCACAGTGGTGCCCTAATTGGTATACCTCCTCCCCCCCCCCCCCTTCTACCTGCAACTGCGACCAACTATTTCACAGTTCTGCACAGTTCAATTGGGCAATTGGAGACTTTGCTAGGTAGGAACTGAAGGCAATCAGGGAACTTGTAATATATGTTAATAGGAGGTAAGGAGGAGTGTTCAAACAGACCCTCTCCTCATCTGCATGTAACCTAACTGTTGAATACCACCTCATTTCCTTGCCCTGCAAACCAAATGCATCACATTCCATATTACATTCTCCTAACATCAAGAGCATCAACAGCTTTCCAAATGTGGAGGAATGACCTTGACCCAAACGATTTCACACCATATTAAAAAACCCAATAAATGAGAAACATGGGTGCTGCTTAAAGACCCAGATAATATAAATTGGAATTTTAGATGATTTGTGGTGTAATCTGATGCCTTTTCTCACCATTTTAATTGACAAAGTAATATTTCCACAATTTGCAAGATCAAATTCATTGAGTTAGCTATAGTGTAAGCTAAGGTTTAACACATGTACCTACAATTCTGGTTTAGGTTTTGGGAAAAAGTTTGGGGGGGGGGGACAAATGATAAGTCCCACCACTTTCAACAGTGGGAAGTATGTCTCCCATCCCCCACTTAATGAAGCCCATGCCTAACATCAAAAAATGGAGTTATAGTATAAGTTTGTCTTCATTTACTACAAGTATGCGATAACAGAAGACGAACTACGCACGGTGAATATGATTTACTTTCTGCATTGCTTTACTATTCATGGTTTCAATGGACACATCTTAAAGCATTAGCTGGCATTAATACATAAAGGCATAACCAGAGAAAAGATGTACCAGCATTTGTTCACAGTAAGGTTAAAGGGATAGAACTTGCAAGTTTATTACAGACATAGCTCTTCAACTCTATCCAGTTACTAACCAAGGTCAACAACATTAGAGTTAAATTATTTCCATGTGAAATCAACTTATGACAATACTTTATAATAACTAGATTTACTATCATGGTATCTCAGAATCATTGGTTGGCAAAGTATTCCTCATATGATGCCCAAGGGCCCCATTTTTGGTTGCCCGCCCAGCGAACGTGTATTGCTCCTACACCACACTGACTACACTCACAATACTAAAGTCCGCGAGCTTTTGCAGGAATTCTTCGTCAAACTGGATAAAAACTATACGCTATTAAGTATTCACATATATATATGATCACAACATTCAAAAGTTATAAATATTCAACGAAAAAACGACTAAAGCAAGTCTGATTACCATGCTCTTTTAAACGACAAATGTCAGTGGGGTTTTAGTGTGTAATTTTGTCTACTTCCAGCTCACGTGATGTTGTCAAATTGACTTACTGTGAAAAAGTGAACGTTACAGCTGACGACTTTTCTTGCATTATGAATATTCATACATTGAAACCAATCAATAGTCGAGAGGTAAAATCAAATTGAGCTCATGAATATAGCAAAATTTGATGATTTCTGTCATTGTTCTCAGGTGTTAAAGTATGTACGTCAAAAGAGTACATATTCGACACCTGCTATGAAGGTAACATTTTTGGAGTTCACAAAATGTCTCCAACATTTATGGATGCTACCTGCAGAACTATGACAGTATGGTCTAGTACTGCAATGACAGTAATTACAACAGCTTCATGTTTTAAAATTGTTTCTTTTTGCCTGGCTTTGAACAATACCATTTAATATAAGCTGTACAGCCTATAATCCTAACCATATTAATACCACTATGCTCAACAACTTGTGGCAACATTTATCTCTACTTCTGGTAGGTTACATTGTTTCTTGCGACTGATCTTCTGTTCTTTCATGCTTAACCAAAATTGATTTTTCAAAGCTTTCAAAATGGAAAAAGTAACGACCCATACGAAATCAGAACCATGAAAAAGGATTTTAGCTTTTTTGACACTGTACATTGATCAGGCAGCATATAAAACTGAACTAACCCTGCACTGTAAATACTAGATTAAATTAGACTATAAAAAGTATTTGAATTACATATATTTGGATCTTTCAAGTCTTAATCCTGCTTGAACCAAACCACTGTCTAAATCAGGCTTTCTCAATTAATTTTCCTGAAGTGCCACATGAGAATTTGTGTTGAGTGAATGATGCGCCAGTGATCGCCATCCTGGTGGAGGTGTATAAGGGGAGGGGGTGTCCCCCTTCCCATTTGGTGTCTCCCTCCCCTTTTTTGAAAATTTTTGTGTTTCAGAAAGCGCTCAGATGCACAATGGTGGATCGTTTTGCCCCATTTCCCAACCAGATTTTTCCACAAAATTTTCATAAGTGTTCTTGGTGAATGCAACTTTCGAAAGCATGTTAAGGGGGGAATTTTGCATCAGATTTGAGAAACTACCAAGAAAAAGCAATTTGTACTTACCTAGTGGCTAAAGTGGCATTTAGAAGATCTGGCATTCTTGGAAAAATCAAAGCACTAATTGTGCACTGTGCAGTCTGACTGCTTATTTATACTAGTGAAAATAAACTTGAGAGACTTTGTTAGGAATTTTACTTCTCTGTGAAACCAATTTTTTATTAGGCTTGTTCAAGTTGTTGTAAATGTTTTAATTTTCTTATAGTATTTTTGCACAACGCCCCAAATCCCGTCGCAAGCCACAAGTGGCGTGCACACCGCAATTTGAGGAAGCCTGGTCTTAATGTATGGAAGGTACAATGCATAGTTGATTCCAGCAACTAAACATATTGTACCATAGCAACAGTCTTCCAAATACTAGGTACCTTTCAAACAAGTTTTCACTATTTTCACTTTTGAATGTAACCCCCTCCCCCTCCCTATGCACCCACATCAAACAACATGCGTGCCATTTTAAGTGCATAGGACTTCTAATTGGTGGTTTTGCAGCACTTCAACCTCAAAATTTAATGCATGTTTGAACAAAAATAACATATATTTTGCTTAAAAATAGGAAATTATGCCCAAATGGGAGGCTACACCCCCAGCCCTATCTTGTATGCCTGTTTGTACATTCTTCTCAGTAGCATGCTTCACTCCTGGTTTTCTTCCCATAGTATATATAGCAAAATGTACACACACAAACCAACACAGCTGCTATACAGATAGAAATATCTCCAGTAAGGAGCATTCACAATGGACACTTTCTCTGTAGCACAGTGCATTATTACCTTTATACCTGCAATTTTGAGACTACCTTTTTTTATCTGTAATATGAAAGAAGTATTATTCAGATTTCAGGAGTGATTAGTACAATCAGTGACTGTGCTGCTAATTCCATAGACTGACTAATTACCAACTGAATTATAATATAGCACAAATAATGTGGTACCAGAATACAACTTCATACTAATCTGACTACAACTGCAAACAAAATAAACAAAACAGAAGTTGCCCAGTGAAATCTAGTTAAGGCGCTTTCACAATAGGTGCTATGCAACACGAGTGGCACAATACAAAGTGTTACAATACCATAAAAAATAGTTGAAAAAAAAGGTCTTTATGTAGTTAGACCCTTTCAAACAAGGTATAGTACAATGCCCATGACACTGAGATGAAATTAAAAAAAAAAAAAAAAATGCAATTTTCGCCCACTTGTCAATATCTATTATTTCGTATGACCATTCACGAGAAAGAACTGCCATTTTGTTGGATCACATGACTAATCTGGAGTTGCAATAGAGCTAAGGAATTAAGGAAAAGTTGCCTGTAGTGTGACAGGCCTGGTGACATTTTTATCCCATCCTCTCACCATGTGCTCTACTGTGTTGAATACAATAAGAAAGTGAAAGGGGCTGTATTCAAATGCTGTCTCATTTCTAGGCCTGACTCAGCTTTGCTATCAAGAATGATCCATCCAACAGAAGGTAGGCATGTTAAATTTCCTTCCAAATATCATACTTGTCGTTACTGAACCTCTGACAGTGATCTGTGTTGGGCCTGGGTAGCGGAGAAGGTGGTTGGAGAAAGAAGCTCATGTCGCCTAAAACTACTTTTGCACAATGGGTAGATATTGGTGCAGTGTCCTGAAGCTGGAAATATGGCCTGAATGAAGATCATGTAAAAGCAATGTTATCTTAATGTGGGAGTATTTCCCGCCTTCCCCTCCTCCTCAACCCTCCTCTACCCTCCTCCCCTTCCTCTACCATCCTCCCCCTTCCATTGTCCGATACAAATATCCCCTACAAGTGGAAGTGTTACTAAATCTGTCCCCTGAGCAAAAGTATTTCTCCTCCTTTGCTTCATTAGCTCCAATGTCTTTCAACGTCTAGCATTCATCACACTAAAAACATAAACCTTGACAAACACATAGAACTGATTTTAAAGTTATGTCACAAAGAGGTCTTCCTACAATGCTATTACATCGTAAAAACACATAGAAAGAGTACTTAAGACCTAGCTGGTTTAAATGTGACTGCTCCTTTCTGATGAAAAACGAATGAACTATACAAGTAAGACTGACTACTAGAGTGGTAATAATCTGCAAAGTACTGTCGACCATGCAATGCATTTACATAAGCACCTCTGCGAATCCTCAATGGTACAAAAACAAATGAAATTCTATGCTACTCTTTTCCAATCAACCTAAGAACCTCTTTTTTTAAATTACAAATACATACTGCCAAAATAAACATCCCAACTGTAAGAGATTTATTCTCTAAGATGGTGAGCAAAGACCCGATACATTTAATTCAGAGAATTTTAATCTTGAACAGACAGGTCCTGATTGGATGAGTTATGGAATAATTTCATTACATCTGCCTCTCTAATTGGTTTATATTCTCTAATAAGCTTTAATGATTAGAGCGCACAGAAGCGCACCTTGAATTGATGAAAATGAAAAGTTATTGATTCATGAATCAAATAAATTGCAGGGAACCCCTTCAGAAGTGGAATGTATTCCCAAATGCCAGCTATATGAAGGATTAAAAGAAAACTTGGATATTTAGGGCATTCACAACAGCAAACATCACCTATACAATGTTACAAGAGCAAAAGCCTTCCCCATGATAAGAGTAGCCTACATTTCATAAATGCTCCATACAGACCTATATGAGGTTATACAAACTCTTACACGAGAGGATGTCACTTTACAAAACATTAGAAGAGAATTATATATTGGTACAATTAATATATGCATTTAAAAAAAAAAAAGAAACCTGATGGTTTCTATGTAAGAGTGCCATTTCTACTGTATTATAATGAGATTTCTAGAAAGAAATTACATGAAAAGTTTCAAACATACACCTCATCACAACGTAGATTCAAAATATGAAGCCCAGAAGGCTAAGTATACCGTCAGTTCAATCCGTGAGTGGATGAGATTGGTCACATGTCAAATAATTGAGATAAGTAGGAATGAAATACATTACTTTTGTTCATTCTTTATCCACTCTGATGTCATCCATGGTAAGTAACATATGTTGCACACTTCAAAAAAACTTTTTTCACTACAGGCTAAAAATAGGGCTAAGAATCAGTACCAAGTCCCCAGTCATGCATACAAGACATTAAAATAAATTTATGAGTGGGACGATCAATCATGTTTAGCATTGTGACCTAATTTGACGTCATACTTACAGATCCAGGATGTTCCAGATGTAGTAATAACAGGAAATATCAAGTATATTGTGTATACCCTTACTATTGTCACCATATGTCAAGGTGGAGTACACAGATAACACCCATTATTCTTGTATTAACTCCAATGTTCCATGACAATACTACATACCAGGAAGTGAGTTACAGATGCTAAGCCATTCAACTGTTAAATTCATACCTTGGTATAGAGACCAATGACCATGCATTTCTATCTGTACACAAGTAATGGCTTCTGAAAATGAATTTTTGGATAAAGTATTTATTAGGTTACAAAAACTAAACCCCTTTACTCAAAGCAAAGTAATATCAACCTTCTAAGGCTAAATAACCCTCTCAAAATTATGATTTAAGGTACTAATTTTGGCATGTACCAAGTCTCTACTTGCTTTGACTATGACAAAAATGCTCTCTAATTCAGTGTGAAAATGAACTTATTTTATGGGATGGGGGAGATGGGGGGAAGTAAGGCGAAGGAGTGGATGAATCGATGGAGGCGAGGTGAAGGGAGGTGGAGGGTTGACTGGCTTTCAGAACCTGAGTAATTCATCTTGTCTTCAGATAGCTTTCTGACAGCATGTCCTCACCTATCCACTGCCAGCAAATCAGCGATTAGATAACGAGTTTAGGCTGTTGACTGTCAGCCCCCATTTGTATGGAATGCTTGGTCAAGTTGCATGCTTTCAACACCACTGTGTATGTTGATGTAACTGAAAAACATACAGTATGTAGCTCAGTGTTTTTCAGTTAAAAATACACCAGTATGCCAAATTTACAAAGTATCCCAAGACAGACTGCTCTAAACATAAAAAAAAAAAAAAAAATTTGAAGGGCAAAAACAAAATTTCCCTGTCAATGGTGCCACCCATGTATCAAGTGAACCTTTTTGGTTGTAGGCCTGTTGGTTCTCCTTAAAGGGAAAATGCAGTCCTCCCAATTTGAATGAGTGTGCCCTGTCATCCTAGTCCAGGCATGGCTCTTATCAATCATGTGACAACATGTTTGTTACTCATTTGTTAAAATTCATCCAGAAAAACTCATTGGTTTGCGTTCAATATTCAATATTCAATGCTTGTATACAAAAACATAATAAAACCTACTTTTGTGAGAAATAAGAGATCTGTAAGATTTAGCAAACTTTTGAAAATAAACTTGAGGGGACTGCCATCACCCTTCAATCTTTTTATACCCACACAGTGTGGTTAACAATATTCAACACAAATACCCATAGTAATTATGAACTCACTACACTCAAATAATAATGCAGTATTGAACAACAGTCTGCAGGTTTAAGGTAGAATATTAAGAAGCAGTTCCTTCCCTTTTTTTCAACCATCCGTCATGCCCCAGTTCGGTATTTACAAAGCAGGTATGATAATTAAGGTGTTTAAAGTCTCTATAGTGTTTACTCTTGAACTGTGACCATTATGTTCACGACACCTGTGTATCACATCTTTAGTAAGGCCCCATTCCTGCTGAAAATTTCTCACTCAGCCTTTTTCCTGTATTTATCCTTTCAAAAAACACTACATACAAATATTCTCTGCTTTGTCTGACTCCCTCTCTTAACTGGGTTTCCCAGTTAGCTGATAAAGATCAGACTACAAACAGACACAAACCAATGTATGACATCTTCCACTCTGACGGTGCCCTCTTGTCTGAATTGTACAGCGACTTTCAGCCAATGAGAGGCATCATAGGGGGTGTGGCCACAAATGAGCTGAGAGCTGAATCTCGAGGCTGAAAGATGCGGTGGACTGGTTTGTAGATCATAGCAAACTAAATACATTCAGAGGACCTAGGAAATGTTAACTATTGAAGGAAACAGAATTTAATAAACTGTCGTAATTCTTTTGTGAACAGCTGGAATACAACACTACTGATGTGAAGTAGAAGGACAAACATGGCAGTGTGTATCATCACACAATGTGCCAACTACTTTAGTATTAGCAAGGCTTGCAAATGTTAGTTTACAAGTTCACTTCAGCTAGCGTCTCTCACTTTCATATTTTTTCATAGGGTTCATTCTAAACTACTTAAAGATTTTCATCACTAATTTTTTCACATAAATCCCCTTTGGGGAGGGGGTCCATTCACCAAGTAAAGCTTCTCACCTAGAATAATAACATCTCATCTTGTAAAATTCACTTTACTCCAACAGACGGTTTTAATTTTCCTGACCACCACGAAGTGTTGTTTACATCCACAATTAGCAACTAGGACAAAATCCCTTTACGATATTCACCATCATTATTCCTCGCTAAAGCATCACAACTGCGTAGCATAGCATCTCGCAGGTTCACAGCAGCCTTAGTGCTAGACATGTCTTTGACCATTTTAAATTGTCTGGTTTATATAATGAATCTATGCTCCCTTCCTCTTATTCAGTCGTGTTTACCTTACTGGCCCCTTTCAGTTTGCATCTCATTTTAGCAACACTTGCCTCATGAACTTGGCCATATGATTCTGTTTCAGCCAAGGCAAATTGGCGAATCGCACCGACGTATTGATTTTTCAGATTTACTGAACATTATTGATTTGCCGGCTAATTAGAAGAATGAGGAAGTGAAAAATTCACGGTGTTGTCCCTTATGAATGTGTTCAAACTGTATGTCAATAAGCATAAGAGCCACTGCAGATCACTAGCAAGAGTGATCTGGGCTAACAGTTACTCCTACAGGCAGCTCATCTTCTCCACCTTTCCAAAGAAGATGAAGCTAAGGAGGGAAGAGGCGGGGAGTCCTGCAGTGAAAATGACTTGCATGACAAGGATCTTTTAAGTCACCAATTAGCTGCTTGAGTTTCTCAATTAATGTAGAACAGATGAAGTTCCTTTTAAAGGCAATCAAAACACGTATAAATTAAATCCTACAGTGCTATATTGCAATGTATCATGAAAGTAGAGTGAACAGCTTTAAAGGACAACGTATTTACCTGAATACCTTACTGTAATTGTTCAGCCACCAGACCAGTTTGTCAAAAGGCAAACAATCTGTTTAACAAAATCAGCCAAGCACAATTTTTTCTGAAAAGAAGCAAGAATACCAGGGTAATAATTGAAGCCTACTTTTGAATTAAAAAAGAAGCTGACTTCAATGAACACAAAACTAATCAGTAGAACTGAAAGAAGTAAAATCACAAAAGAAATTCAAGTAGAGGATACATTTTGCTATACAGGACAATAGTGACTGTCAGTGACTGAGGTAACAATGTAGGCTTAATTCTTGATGACTTAAGATAATATATGTCTTTCTGAAATAGCTGTTACATTTACGATCCAGTAAAAATCTGTGTCACACTCGGTACAACCTTAGAAAAGACAGCCATTTAACAACACACTGCAAAAGGTAAAAAAAAAAAAAGTACAGCCATTTCTTGCTCGTATCAGAACATGAGAAGTACAATAAATGATGCAGAAGCCATTAAACAATTCTTCAAAAATTATACAGCTGTATTTGAGACAAATAAGTATGACAGGTATAATGGTCCACAGTATTGGGAAACAAAAATTCTACAGTAAAGTGAGGGGTCAAGTGGAGCACAGAAATTCTGTTTCATCCACTGAAGAATGCCTTGAAACTCAACCAAACTCATTGTCAAGTCTGAGAATGTGTATGAAGAAATTCTGGAAGTATAAACGTAAGACAATGATGTGTGTTGATGGAATACTTGAGCGGTTTAAGTTGTACATGGCAATATTTACATCAATTTTTCTAACAATTGCAGGTGTATTATCCAAAATATGTTTCTTCATAATTTCTCTTCCCACTGCTGTCACTTCACAAAAGGGATTTACAGCATTTAAACTGTAGTTAGAATAAAATCAGTGTGCACAGAAACAAATTTAGACTTCAGGTATTATAAACAATGATTTTGTCCCTTAAATCCTGTATAAATTGCAAAGTTTTTAACCGTAAAATGCACAGTGCACACTTTTTAGTTTTGAAGCCCAGGAAGGCAACCCTATAGCCCATTGGAATATACCACAATGCAATAGAGCATCCAATTTTACTGATAGGAAGGGCATAATTTAGTATGAGAATTTCACTTCAACAGAGAGGTTTAAGTATGCGTGTTACCTAGGACCTTGGAGGTGTCAATGGGAGGGCAGGTCTCACTACATCGAAGATCCAGTAAACTTCATCCTAACCCTAACCCTGGCCCTAGTCCTAACCCAAACACTAATTCTACTCAAGGCTAACCATTACCCTAATTATCAGATTCATTCTGTATCCAACCAAAACCCCAACCCTTCCTTACCAAAAGAAGATTTTCAGTCAAATGTGTCTTGAGTTTGATGAACCTCAGATCTAGCGAATGTTTGGTCTACTGTTAGTGGGTATCCCCTTCCCCCCCCCCCCTTAATGGCAGATGGATGATGATGTACTCTTTAATTACTGCGAAGGCCTGACGTGATCTAGGGTTAACACTGTAGCACATACTCTTTACAAAAGTTACTGGTGGCTCTACGGCATTTCCTTCTGGTAGCCTTAAGGTCACCTAGGCTGTGGAAGGGTGGGGATAGAAGGGAGGCAAACTCCATTCTCTAAACCCATGGTGATGGAAGTTAACAGCTTTTCATTAGCCTGTGCTGTGTGGGTTCACAGTTCTATTAAAACACAGCTTATAGATCTTAATATAAATAAAGACAACTACTTTTTTCAACCTTCTTCAGAAAGGAAAAAACAATCCCTACATGAGAATATAAATAAATTGTTCACATTTGGATTATATGAAGTAACTCTGGAACAACCTTCAATTGTCAAAATGGACAGACATGCAATCTTAGAGTCAGTGAGCATGCAGATGCTGTAAATAACTAATTCAGAACATCTTAGAAAACATCACAACTAGCAAGAAATGAATCCCCATAAGGGTAATGAAGTCTGACTAAACGGAGAGAGATACAGAACGAGGACGAGGAGGGAGAGGGGAGGGGGAATTCCCGCAGTGTTTACAAATTCCCATGGCTCCATAAGAATGCCTATGACCCCTCAGGATTCTTGCTCTAAAGAAGTTAAACTCTATTACACAACCTGCAATTATCATACCATCATGTTCTGGCACTATGGTCATACACTGAACTTTGAGGGTTTTAGTCATCACTGCTAAAGTTACACATAAATGATTCACATAGTTACAAAATGTTAAGCAGTCTTTAGATGCTTAGACATGAATAAAGGTTACAAACATACTCACCCTCTTAGAGTTTCTTACCATTAAGCCTTGACAACACATATATATGAAAGTCTACTTCTACAACATGACAAGCAATTGATGCCCTTTGACTGCCTAATTATCACCAGAGACACTGGTCAACTTACGTATACACTTACAGCTACAGTCCTCTATTCGGCTTTCAGAGTTTGGAATCTTCATTTTTTTATTTCTTAAGTACAGCTTTTGTTTCATAGTCGGGACAAATCTTATTAGTGTGGTCCAATCAATAGCACACGCTGGAGAGCTGTCACCTGACAAGCCCCTCCTTACTTCCACATCACATTGATGAACTAAAAGTAATTAAACGAAACTAGAGAGAGTCTTGAGTACGATGATGATTGCGATGACGACTGCATCACAAGAACAAAATATAAAAAAAAAAATTTGGCCGCTTAAGGCTATATTGATGCTTTTCCATAAAATTAGATGCACTTGACAGCAGCCAAGGCTGTGCATTATATGGAGCAAAGAAACAATTGAGTAGGATAGCAAATAAAGTGAGCTGTTTAAATATGCACAGTCACGAAAGAAGTATGCATGTTAGACATCGATATTTTAGAAACTAACAACTGAAGGTTGAAATTAATGTCAAATTTTGTATGGGGTTTCACATATTAAGAAGGAAAATTTATCTGATTGTATGTAATGAGAAGTTGAGGATTCGGTTTCATTGTTCAATCACCTTAAAACTTATGTTGGAATATACTTGAAGCCTTTCCTCAGGCTACAATGTGCACCCCTGGAATAAAAAACAGAAAGAAAAATCTCAGTTGACTTATCGCTGATCCCTTATCAGTTGTTTCGAACTTCCAGCCATTTGACTTGAAACACATGACAATCTCAAGTTAATAAAACCTCTCATACATCATTATGGTAATTATGTTCAACCTCATAAGTAAGAGAATGTTAATACATAGGTATGTCGGGAAACCAAGTTGTCGACAAAGTGCTCAGACACAGTACTAATTAGATTGGACAAGGGCTGGGAGGGCTCTGATACACATCTCAGCCTTTAAAGTAGGGAGTCTTCTTTAAATTCACCTAATGTGTACTTTAAGTACAATATACAGCAATATTTCAGTCATACGAAATATTTAAGACTTAGAGAAAATATATGTGGTACTGTTAAACAAATAACATGTGGCCAAATGTAGTAATGGTTGTATCAAACTTGTCAGGTAATTAGTTTTAACACACAAACTGCTTGTTTTACTGTAGATCTCAAAATCCTTTTTATCCCTGTATTTCCTCAAAGCAAACTTATAGTTTATATGATACTCTTGGGTTAAAGCACAGCAATGATATACCTGCACGGTGGTATTATGAATACAACAAAGCATGAAAAGCTAGTTTTTCACAGAACTCATAATAAACAATGAAAGTCTGTGTATTTGTAAATGGAAGGGAAAAATGGGTCACTAAGGAGGAAATAATATGCACAGTTTAAATGACTTGGTTTTCAGTATTAATTTATACAAACACATGATACCTTTACAGCTGGTCACCACAGAATGCATGTAGGTGTGGGTGTCACTTATAATTAACATCTTCACTGTTGTATAAAGTGAGTCTTAGAGTGTGTTCCCACTTGAGTACGAGCAGGCGATCAGATCCGGATCTGACCCCGAGCAGGGGATCAATTTGTAA
>WURT03000026.1:2149903-2165262 GCA_009936505.3 Holothuria glaberrima
CCATCTATACCGATAATGGCTGCACGCGAAGCGCTCGGTAAAAATTTCTGGAAACTGTATTACGGCAAATACGTACTTTCAAGTTCCAACCTTACACATCATGGTACAAATTAGATCGAGAGATACCATACTGATGCAAGGCTCTGTCTTTTGAAAATGCTGTGATCAGAATAGTAATGGTACCATTTATTATTACCTCGAAAATGGTCATGACATGTATTACAAACCGTGTGGCATGCGGGCGTAGCGCGCCCAAATTTTTCGTTATATAAAATTTCCATAACAATACCTGCATTCGGAATCTGCATCGAGACACTTTCCATTGCCGAACAAACCTATATGCCACTCAAAATGTCAGTCTTTCATCTGTTTATTTGAAAACAGCTTTGGAATTTTGCTGCTGTGCTTCTCTGGAAGTTGCTATCGGAAGATATTGATAATTAGAACATTGTGGTAAGGTTTGAAGCGCGCGGAAATTCTGATAGTTTGCGAAGGATTTGCGAAAATTCTGATAGTTTGAGGAACATTTCTGATAGCGAATGATTACAATAGATCCATCACTTGGTCGAAAATACACCTCACCCTACCCCCTGACCAAATCTATAGCTTAAACGCCTTTTGGGATCATTTTAAAATTTTCAGAATTTTTCGATTGGGGACACGCGCCCCTATGCCCCCGTGCCGGCGCCTATGTTAATTATTATGCAGTTTCAATTTTCATCGGGGGGGGGTAGGGCAGAAGTATTTTTGGGGGGCATTTCCCCGAAATGCCCCCATCCGGGGCTACGGGCCCGGTTGATGGAGGAGCTCTCTTTGTAGGGAGAAAGCTAGAACTTGCCTTGGATAAATCCGTCAAGTATCGACGAGTGTCAAAAGTGCTTCCTCCAAGTTCTCCTAGGCTGAAAATGAGGTAAAGAATTGTTTGCTATCTTTAAAACTTGTACGTGGGTAAGTAGGTGGATGAGTGGGTGATGGATGAGTGAATGGCCGGGTAAAACTTTTCCAAGAAAGGAAATTAGAGTGCCCCCACCTACAGTTGTTAAGAAAGTAACGAGTAATGATTTAAATACATGTGCACCGGTATAGAAATACTACAATAAGGCGTAAAATTATCAATATCAACGAATTAATTATCAGGTGTCATCAAAAAGCAACATTACATTTGTAATGAAGGAATTGCGGCGCCTGTTAGTTTGGAAACACAGACGTCTCAGCCCAACAATGTCTATCTTTATTTGCCTAAAATACGAAAGCTTAGAAAAAAGAAAAGGGGGGAGGGGGTAAGTCGGTTCACTATCTGACGTTACCAAGTCGGTGAACTGTTGAATTATAGGGAAAAATGCCCGATCATGTTATATCTGATCTAAGCAAAAGCTTCAAATTATTCCACTCTTTTGGAGGAATGTGAGTTGTTCTGAGATTGACGAATAAGAGGTTTTATTAAAACCAACTAGACCGGTTTCTGTTCTTCGCTCTGTAGGTAGAACGTCATCAGTAGTAGCCTTTGTGTACTGTAGTACTAAGGCAGGGTTTGTCATGTTTTATAAAGCAGCTATGAGCGCATCAAGTAAAATTTCGTTGTAACTTTCTTCTGTTTCGTTCGACTCCTGGTCTGAGGAAACCTTGATTTTACAAGTAAATCTTTGAGATTTGGTGCCCTTTTATAGGCTATAATAGGACGGTCGGGAAACAGACGGGACAATTGATGGCCACCTGCAATTATATTCCAATGCTTTAATAAAGGTTGCTTTAGGTGCCTCGTTTTAATATGTGGAGTGTAGGTTGTTTTAAAAAACAAGTGGTGGCGCTGTTTTTTGTTTACTTCTAGACGCAAAGAGATTAAATCTTTGTTTATAATCAGTGCCGTTAGCAGGTTAGTGGAATAATTTGAAGCTTTTGCTTAGATCAGATTTAACATGATCGGGCATTTTTCCCTAAAAAATCAACAGTTCACCGACTTAGTAACGTCAGATAGTGAACCGCCTTACCCCCCCCCTTTTTTCTTTTCTACGTTGGTTGACTAACAATTCAATAATTAAGATTAAATGTAGAATCTTTTGAAAGGCCAGCTCATATTGGAAAACCGCAGATTGCACGTGGGTGAAAACCCTGCCTTACTTTAACCTGACGAGGGATGAAACCCCGGACCTACCAATACTCACCAGGCTTGTACGCAGGATTTTGCGATGGGGTTTCGATCACGTGTTACTGATCTGTGTCTTGGGGGAATGGTCAAAGGGGTGTCCCCCTCCCCTTTGGAAAAAATTTCAGTATTTAATTATGTCTAAGTGGAAAATGGTGGTACATTTGCCGAACTCTGTCTGTTTACTCATTCAAATCTGGCAAATTTACTTTATCATTTCCAACAAAAGCAGCGTCATGTGTTCTTTTTCCAGACCCCGAAAATTATGGTTATCTCATTTGGTTACTGGAAGTTACCGCACACATTTGAATCTCAAAAGAACGGCTTTGTGAGGTAGGGTATGGATGTAAAATGTTAGCATTAGTCTGAAAGAATCAGGAGACAGTAACGGGAAAAAAATCCGCGACCAGGAGGCATTTTCCTAGGACGAAGGCGATTGGCAGTTTATCTGTTCGTTTGTTACAGATTAACAAAAATGTAAGTCGTATTTTATTGGATACAGGTGTTCCACATTGGATTTTCTGTTGAAATTGGTGTTTATTATTAAGAAGGACCAGCGTCAAAATCCTTCGTGTTAAGGTTAATCTTAATTCTATTATGCCGTTCAATATTTCGATCAACTATGTGTCGAACTTGAACTTGGGAGCCTTTGTTATAACTTTATCAGCAGGCAGTGGCGCGGCCAGACTTTGGTGATGGGGGTCACCACCGATGCTGTTGTAATGCTACCTCAGTTTAACTAACTCCCATGTTTGCGTAACTTGGTAACTTGGTTTGAAGCTCGGGGAGCGCGGGAAAATTTTGATGGTCTGCGAAGAACTTGCGAAACTTCTGATAGTTTGAGAAATATTTGGGATAGAAAATGATTACTATAGATTCATCCCTCAGTTGAAAGAACACCTCAACCTTCCCCCCCCCCCACACACACACACACAGAAAACTATAGCTAAAACGCCTTTTTGATCATTTTAAACTTTTCAGAATTTTTCAATTGCGGGGCGCGCGCCTTCCCCCGTGCCGGCGCCACTGTCAGCAGGTCCAACCCACAGGAGTCATATACGTATATGATTTCTGTGGTCCAACCGTTAGTGTAGGCTGAGTAATTATATAGCCTACTGTGTCCGGCCTGCTTTTGCGAGACAATGCGCATAAACATGCATACACCCAACATATGCGCCCCTCCGTGTAAATAGTATCGTCCATAGAGATCGCCGTCTGAGTGTGGGTGGCGTGTGATTATTATGCTTGGTTGTGTCTCCGTAATGGGGTTTTCAAGGGTCAAGGTCCCTATGGGGGATTATCATGAATGTGAATAGGAGGCATCGGGCCTTTTTTTAAGAATATTTTAGTGGGGGGATTTGACGAAAGGGACCATCTAAGCTGAGGGCCACCATTGATAGGTGCGTACTTCACGAAGAAATTTTTCAGAAAAATGCCTGTCAATTAGTGGCGTGCTCACGGGTAATGCAGTTTGTTGTGTGATCGCTGGCCTGTGGGAGGGGTGTAAGGGGGGTGTTCCCTCCCCATTGGAAGTTTTTGAAAAATTGGGTGTCCTTCCATGCAATCTGGTGCCACATATGCTACCTTTTGGAGTTATAGTTGCATAAAAAAATGACGTATTTTAGAAACTAAAAAAAAGTCGGCGTCAACTTTGAAATCTTTTGAAAAATTAGGTGTCCTTGAATGCAGTCTGGTGCCACATATGCTACCTTTTGAAGCAAAACTTATATTAAAAAGTTAACGTAGTTTTAGAAACTAAAAAATCGGCATCAGTGGAGGGGGCATGGCCCAATGGCCTCCCCAGTGTACGCTAATGCTGTCCAGATTGCCAGAAATTGCACTCCACATGGCTTACATGTAAATTTGTCTAACTATCCTTACTTTCTTCACTGAGTGAAGTAGTTTAGTACTTTCCTCTATCCTGTCAGCATAAATTAGGCAATGTTTACACATTTGAAAACAAAATTCCCCGAAAAAAGGGATCATACTGGGGGGGGGGCAAATGAGCTGATTGGGGGCTGTGTATGGGACTGGGGTCATGGCCCACCCAGTACGTATGTTAAAAAAGGCCCTGGGAGGCGTACCATTGGATTTATTACTTTGAAGGCCTTTCAGGAGAGCCATGTATGCCGTCCATCCGTTGTAAGGTCCTTGACATTTGGGAAGGTCAAAAATTCATGCACGTTGTTAAGTATGCTCTGAACTAACCCTGGGAATCGATCGAGGTCCCTATGTAAAGCTTCCTGTTTTCATTTCCATTTTTAAATCATTGTAGAGAGGACACATGGAGGAATATGAAAAACGATGTATGCGATAATTGTATCTACGTTATTGTATCTAAGCACACCAGTGCTACAAACTTAAGGCCTGTAAAATTCTCCATTGAACTGTTTTTGCGTGACGCGTGGCGTAAAAATTTATCGAACCCCTACAATTCACGGAGGTGGTTCGTATTTAAAGGGGGTTCGGACGAACCTATCAAACCCCCTGGGTACGGGAATGCTCACGTATGCAGTGTACTTAAAAAATGCACATGAAAACTTATGCAATTGCATGTTTGGGGAAATCTGAATTTCTAGCTGCAAGAGTAGGATACCAACTTTACTGTCTCGTGCTCTGGAATGGTGGTAAGCCGAAAATTCATGAAACTTGAACTTGCTCTCAGTACACTACTCGACATTTTCCTTACGTAGTGAAACTAAAGCAGGAGTAGAAATTAAGCTATAAATTTTGGTTTTGCTTTATGTTAACGCATTAGTTAAAGGGGCTCAATGAGTTGATATCTACTATTTTGTGATGAGTTTGCAGCATGACAATGTTTCCAATTAGCCTCGTTACTCATGTATCACTTCCTACACCCCTTTTACTTTCAGTAATTCAGTGTTTAAAAGGAGGAACATTTTCAGGAAATTTTTGGTGAATTTAGAAGATTATTCTCTGTGAGAACCTATATATATCATTGGAAAGATCAAAAATGGGGAATTTGAATGACCATTTACTTTTTTTTTTATTAATTTCATATTGTATGCAAATATGCAAATTAGATAACGTCATAAGGTTTTTGCCTTTCGATAGAATTAAAATTTAGATCACTATTATTTTGTATTTTACGGCGCAGGGGAATATTTGTCAAAATGTTCTCTTTTATTTGATACCAACTTTGAGGAAAATGGATGTAAAAATGTGGAAGTTAGGCTCATTTTACTCTTTGTTTACATTTGACTGAAAGCTCAATGCACACTGGGCACACTGTAAACCCTGTACAGCATATGTATCAGTGTGAATAATGTGCATAGTAAAACGTGAGTGGCTTTTGATCAATGAATAGACCAGCCCAGCTTTGTAAGGTAGGTCGTAATCAGTGGCGTACGCAGGAATTCTCTGAAATGGGGGGGGGGGGCATGCAGTATGTTGTTTGATCTCCGGCCTGGTTGAGGTGTCTAAGGGGAGGGGGGGCTTTGAAAATTTTTGAAAAATCAGGTGTCCTTACATGCAATCTGGTGCCACATATGCTACCTTTTGAAGTAAAATTTGTGTTTCAAAATTACGTATTTTTAGGATCTAAAAAAAAGAAGAAAAAAATTGGCATCCGTAAGGGGGGGTATAGCCCAATTGCCCCCTGCGTACGCCACTGCTCGTTATGGATATTGTCGTAAATAAAAAAAGTTGCAGGGGTGACTGTGGGTTATAAATTTTGATACTAGGAGGGGATTTTGGGGTTAAAAATGTAGGTTTTTGAACGGAATTGACGCTTTTTTGAAAATGGCATTTGCTTACATTTCTAAACATCTCACTCACCCTACCAAGGCATTTATTCTTATCTTCTTGGTGTGGTTGTGTCACAAATTTTGTAATGAACATTTTGGTGTTTGAATGAAGACAATCGGACTTGTCGGTGTGGAATTATCGGTTTATGTCGTGGGGTGGGTGTTTTTGGTTGAAAATGCAGGTTTTTGACCAGAAGTGGCTCATTTTTTATTATTACATTTGAAATATTTCTTAACTCCCTATCCCCGACATTTATTCATCTTTCAGGCTGTTTGCTTAGGTTCTAAGGTATTCAGAAAAATGAGTAGGGTGGCCTTTTTTAAGTGCCAGAAAAGGAATTTTGAAATAATGACTTCATTTTTAGTGTTTTTTTAATTTTTGGACTATTTTTTGAATGTAAACAATGACTTTTTGATATTTTGTAAAAAAAATTTTAATATACACCCCAAAAGTGGTAAAATTCAATAGATCCTTTTGTTGGCTTTACTGTGGTGGTTGAATAAAGGCTGAGAAATGTAAGATGACAAAGTTATAATTTTTTAAAATTTGCCTGTTTTTTTTTTTGGGGGGGGGTAAAGCAGGTACCCGGCCAAACGTAAAAGGGATACTTACCGAAAATGTGAGAAATTGTCGTTTTTGTTGACAGGGGTTCCATATGATTAATACCTAACCATTAAAAGTGTCTGGTCCCGTATATGTAATGATAGATTTTAATCATTAATTACCCTATCATTGCCCTTTCAGGTGTGTATCAATGTGGGGAATCCCTTGGCCATTTACCATAAAATGTGAGTAAATTTCAACAGGAGTGAAAAAATATGAATTTAGTGAACCAACTCATTTAATGTTAGATGGTATCTTCCTGAGCTGTGTAATCTTTAGCCCATTGGTGCAGTACGTATCAATGTATCTGTTGAAAAAACTATTGCATTTACATACATGGTATCGTTTGAAAGTTAGCTACAACTTAAAACGACAAATGTACCGAAAAAGCTTTTATCTGTCATAAGTTTCATACTTTTTGCCAACATTTATCAATAAGTTGAGAGAAACGACAAATTGACTTTACTACGAATATTAATCGAAGGCTGTTTGACCATAAAGGGAAAAATTCCTTACTTCAAATTTAATAAAAGTGTATACGGCACGGATACCCTTTTGGTAGTTCATGAATATTCCTCTTGTGTTTTAGCGATATGAACAGCCAAATAAAAACCTATTTTGACAGGCAACCAGCAAATATATTGAATAATAACGTCTTTTTTGTAACCTTGACCCATGTACATGAAACCACCGCTTACAGGCTTATCTCGATGGACCTTCCCAATTTTGCAGGCTGGAATATCTACTAGACCGGTTGCTTTTTAAATTCATTCTACCTCGTGGTAAAAACTCCAGTTGTGTCTGGTAGTTACTCCACGATACATTCGACAATCACTCAGCAATGATCTCAGAATACTTTGTTGATAAAGTTGCCTTTTTAATTTTGTTTTAAATATCCGATGAGTTTTACCTTCAGTTTGTGTACTATTTCCATTCAAACAAAGCGCATTAACTAAAAATGGAGAGGTGGAAATCTTTCACCGCCGGCTGCATTCTACTATATTTTTTTGGCGGTTGCATTAAAGCGAATGGAATTTTCTTAAATGAACTTGTAATGCTGTTTAAAACTACGCATGCCATGGTGGCTTGGGCATTTGCTTTACAACACGGAGTGTCGTATCTATTTGGTGAGTATGTACTTCCTTGACGGGTGATGGTCACCACATTCATGAAATCACAGAAACATTGAATTATTAGCAGTTTTATAACCAGGAGTCGGGCGTACCCGTAGGCTAAGGTTCACAAATTCCTACCTACTTACGCAAAGAAGGTAAAGAACAATGTAGTATCATTTTCACCTAACATGAAAAAAAAATGTTTTTAAACTAATAAATTGTACCCTTTTAAGCAAATGTTTTAATTTTTTAAGACATTTGAAGTGACGTGTTTCTTTTTAACCCTAACACTCTGCAAAGGCTTCATCTAAAATACAAAATGCTAGTTCTAATTTTTAATACTACCACAAGATTTGCGTCTCTACCTTTAATTACCTTCAGATAGTCTGAGTAGTTACAGAAAACGTGAGTTTTTGTGCATTCCCTTTTGATAGACAGCATCTACTAGGTCTCTTCATCGCCCCCAATTGGAATTTGCATCAAAAGTACCATTAAAGTCTGTTACAGTAAACTAAAAAAGAACTGTTTTGAGTTACCAAATTATAAGAATACAGGAGTGTTTTCCTTGGTCTAAAGTCAGTGATACTCTCCAGCTGTTGTAGAAATGAATTTCGATTCTTAAAACTTTCTTATGTTCATCTTTGATCAGCCGTTAATGGCGTAGTTATATGACCGTATGAAACGTGGGTTTTGTTGCAGAGTGACAAAAAGCAGGATTAATTATAATTTGAGTTCGCGAATTTCATTTTCTGTTTTAATCTCCCACCAGATAAAAGTTTATACTATATCTCAATGAAATTATGGAATATGTTTTGAAAATAATTTAAGTAATTTTAAACCGATAGCGCACTTTCATTTTTTGTGAACAGTTTGTAATAACGTATTAAAGTTAAAGAACTAGACTAAAAGAGTACTTGAATCTTTAGCTACAGAATAAATGAGAAGCCTCTGACTTACTTTGTAGAAATCATTGACGTTGAGGGTAAAGAGAAAAGGACCTAAAGTAGATCCTTGAGGAACACGACAGGTATTAGGTTCAAAATTGGAAGTAAAAGTGTTTATTGTGACAAACTGCTTTCTCTTGGAACGGTAGCTTCTAAACCAACTGGGATCACATCTCTCATTACATAGCACTCAAGTTTACTTTGTAAATCTTTATGATCATGAGTATCAAATGCCTTTGAGAGACTGAGAAATAATGAGACATAGCGAATATTTTCAAAGCACCGTTATCATCTTCAGCTTAGTAAAAAAGTATGGGAAGTTGAGCGTCCTGGAAGAAAACCAAACTGATAACCGTAAAAAGAATTTTGACCAATTAGAAACTTATGTTGTTCAGCGAACATGAATTTTTCGAGTATCTTAGAAAAACAAAGCAAAAACAGAGATTGGTCTATAATTGCTGACATCTCTCTTATCACCATCTAGAAAAGTTGGGACTTCAAGGGCAGTCTTGAGAAACTCAAGAACATTGCAGTACCTTGCATAATATATAGGTTACCCGCATAAGCATTGGGGAATCACAAATATAGTGGGCAACCTGTACACAACTCTAAGTGAGACGCTAGCCAACGAGGGTGCTGTTACTTGAGTAGCAACTTTCTGATCTGTCCAAATAGCAGAAAGGTCGAGGGGAAAATCAGATTGAGGATTCTCGATTTATTTGAAGGAATTAGGAAAAAGGACTCAGCAACAGGAGGTTAAAGATTGGAATCGAAGGTAAAAGAGTTAACATAAGGGATATTTGCTGCATAACTGGGCCAAAACTAAACAAAGGGTTCGTTGAAAAAATCGGTGACTTCTTTAGGGTAAGAAACTACATTAACAGTTCTGGTGACTTCATCGATAGACCTGTCCATACAATGACCATGAAGAACTTCTATCATCACCACAAAAAACTATATAGTGTTGTATAAAACTTATTTTAAGCACAATTACAGAGCTGAAAAGGTTGCAGAAACGCTTAAAATGATTGAAATTCGTATACTATCAGTGTTTGGTCTTACATGAATTTAATATACCCGATGATATCAAGTCATTTTATTATAACTCGTTGACCTTATCTCATGGGGAACAAAAGCTCAGAGGTATTGTGATGACATGATGAAAAATGGCGTTTTACTTATCATTTACTGTACCTACATCATCACACTTTTTAACACCCGCCAAAGTCTCAAGTTGTCACGTATCCTAAAGAAACTTTAGCAGAGTTGCAATCAAGTCCCTTTTTTCATATCAAGTCAAGTCCCAAGTCATCTATCTACAAATCAAGTCAAGTCTCAAGTCATTTTCCTTCAAGACAAGTCAAGTCACAAGTCATTTTCCTGCACTTCAAGTCAAGTCACAATTTATAATTTTCAAAATTAAAAATGTAATAAGCTCATGAACCAGACTTCAGTTCCTAGATACAGTCTCAATGTGGAGATCAGGAGGTGGGCCTTTTGAATTTACCAACTACCTGATGTTCATACTAAAGAAAATACAACCAACAACTTCTCAAGACAATCATTGTATTACACAAGCTTAAAAGACTAAAGTAGCTACCAAAATGTTGACTAAAAATTCAAATTTCGTATAGAAATAGGATCGTTTAAAAATAAGGAGGATAAGCCCAAACATAACCACGCTCTAACATTTTTAGTTTTATGGTATAACCTGCATAATGTGTCATTTTTTTTTTCATGTGGAAAGTATTCTTTAAACCTGGGTTAAAAGTCACCCTACAAATTAGTATATGCTTAGACTGGTGCAGGCGCAAAAGTAGCCCAATGCCTATTATTTTCTAGAAAAGATTCATGAGGAATGAAACTATTTTTTGAATTAAATTATGGAAAAGTTTTCAGAAAATTTCTGATAACGCATCCTTGAGGATGCCATGGTATCCTCTTATCGTGCAAGGCGTCCCTTTAAGTACATTTATGATGGAGCTTATACGCACGCGCAAAAATATGGAAATTCCTTGATGAAGGGCGATCTTGCTCTTCATGGGGAGGGAAAATGCAAAGGTATTAGGGGTGTTTGAAAAAATAAGGTATTTATAATAATCTGGAGCTTAAAAAGATAGTACAAATGTTCCACTGAGCTCTATAATTAGTGATTGTAAAATGGAGAAAAAATGAGGTCAACAAGCATCTTACAAAGTTTGCAGATCATTTTTATTACCCGATGCCAGCAAATTGGATCGTGGAAGGTCCCCAGACCTGGCTATTTGACTGATGCATAATCAGTATTAGCTAAGCGAGTTTGGGTTCCGCAATCACCAGTGAACCCTCATGGGTTTGCAATTACCTGGATCCACACACTAAGACTTTATTTAACAACATTTATCTTAACATGTGGTTTCATTTTTGTCACTCATATTTTGTGGACATATGGCGTTCTTTTATTTTCGTTCATATTTTGTAGACACGGGAGTTTGCTCAACACCATTCAGTGCAAGGGGTGATGAATAGCAAAAATGTTGGAAACCACTGATGTTCACTTACTAAACGTGACTTGCGCTTGTATACACTGTTAAAACAGTGTTTATGAATTAAACACTTTTCTAAACACTTTGTTGCCCCCACTTTGGAAACATGTTTAAACTCTAAACATGTTCAGGATTTAAACACATCATGTTTAGGAATTAAACACAGTGTTTAGGAATTAAACATGTGTGTTTAGCATTGCAACATGTTTCCAAAGTGGGGGCAAAAAATGTGTTTAATCCCTAAACACGCTTTTTAGAGTGTATAATTAGGGCCGAGCCTTGCCCTTGCAAGTATGCCTTGGAATGGTTGCTTCAATCTATACTACACATCTATACTTTTTCTCGACCCCTGAGTGAATGAATGAAGGAAAAACTTGCGTTCTGTTCTTAAATAAATGGATGGTGAAAAATCCATGGCACACTCAGCGACAAACATTGTCATTCAGTGTCGTCAAGTCAAATATGTTCAAGTCAAGTCATTTTTTTTCACCCCAAGTCGCAAGTTAAGAAAAAGTACAACTCTTGTCGACTCGGGTCTGAGTCAGATACTCAAGTCAACAAAAGTTCTAGTGTGATAGGAGTGGTCTTTCTACCATGACTAATAGGGGTCTTAATAAAATTATTATCAATTACATTAAGATCACAAACTGTTGAAATTGGAGAATGGTGGGGGAGGTCACCCAGAAAATACAAGAATTCGTTAAATTATTGGTAAAAATCACATCAGGAAGAGAACTCTAGGTAGGAGTCATCCTAGTAGGCACTGTCCACGAAGGATACTAAAAGCATATGCTTGAACCAGTTTCAACAAAAGGGGTGGCGCCAGGTATGGGCAGAGGGGTCATTCCCCCTTCCTTCGCGGAAGACTGCCCCCGTCGGGGAATTTTTACAGTTTCGTTGGGGAGTCTTAGTCAATACGATAAAGTATGCAGTCCCGGGCGGCGACTATATCGCCCGGCGTTTTATCTGTTTTTGCTCTCAAGAGGACAATTTCTCTAAAAGGAACCCTAAACGTTCCGCGAGCTATAGCTATAGTGTCACTCACATTTCTTCAACAGTTCCATTCCACATAGCTTGATAGCAAAGGTCCTGTCGACCTTACCAAGTAACATGTAGTCAGAGCACACAGTGTAAATTTCATCCCATATTGCAAAGCCTGTTTGCTGTTCTGTCGTGTGTGTAAAGCAGTTCGGTCAGTTAGTGAGTGACTCACAGAGCAAAGTCTGGCTCTTTCATGTGGTAATCCAAATGGTTTTTACACAATATATGTTATCCCCGATACGGTCTACAACCCCTTCAATTTTTCTTTTTTCTTTTTGTTCTTAATGATTACATATATGCTTTTTGTGTAAGCCTACCAAAAATTTTCAAGCGCTTCTCGCGCTTTGCAATTTCACGATTTAGACTCAACTGCTCAAAAGAACACTATCAGTGCGCAATTCGGCTGTTGAAGTATTAAGTGATTTTATGCAAAATATGCCCTGCAATGACATGGGATAGCTAGGCTCCTTAGAATCCGCTTCTCACCACCCCTTCGACAAAGGTCTGACGGAACTTGGGGTCGCTGCCATGACCCGGCCTTCTGTCGGGGAAATTCTGTCGCCACCCATGGTCGGTTTACTTATTTTGGCTTTCAAAAGGGTCATTTTTGCGTTAATCCCAAAATTTTAAGTACGCTTTGTCCACTCTTCCTCAGCTGCGTTACCTATAGCTAACTGCAGAACAACTTTTCCACCTTTTCAAGTAACTTAATAAGTAGAATTCATGGATTTATGTAAATGTGAATTTCAACTCATTTCACTTAACCCAGTTAATGTTCCATTGTGTCTGTCGTGAGGTACGGCTAGTGACTCGAATAGGGAAGTACGATATAAGTTATACCCGACAGGGCCCAACTGCCTGGACAATTGACCTATAGAAGCTTTAAATAAGGGCAGATTCTTTTTAATGTAGGCTAACCTAAAAAAATTCGAGCGCTTCTTGCGCTTTGCAATTCCACAATTTAGATTCCGGGAAAAACATCAAAACAGCGTGGAACTACACGTTCTTCAAGTGTACGCACATTTTAAGTGATATATGCCCCGTAACAGCATGGTATAGTACACAGAGTTTCTTCAAATGAACCCATGAACCCCTCGACGGCATCGGGGTTGTCGGATCTTCGGGTCGCTGTCCACCCCTGTCGGGGAGTCTGCCCCCACCTCCGTCGGACAAATCCTAGCGCCACTCCTGTAGTTAAAATCACCCATAAAAACAGTCTTATCAAAGACAAAAAAAAGTCGTCGACAGTATATCAAATGTATGATGATCAACAACTCCTTTTGGACAGGAGACGAATGAGTCGTCGATAATCGATTCCAATGAAAAGTGACTGAATCAAGGATGCCTTAAATTCACTTAGATCGGGTCGAAGTTTACACTAAAAATTCAAGAGATGAATGTATGTTTTATATCTTGTGAATTAACCAATTACGAGTCTTGGTTTGGGTCGGTCTGTTGTGGGGTTGCTGTTAGCTGTGGGGAGACACGATGGTAACAGTCGATGTGACTTCCGTCGAAATCTTAGACTTGTCAACAGAGCCTTTTTTTAAGAATTTTTTAGTGGGGGCCATTTGACGAAAGGGACCATCTAAGCGGAGGGCCACTTTAAGAAGAATTTTTTTCAGAAAAATGCCTGTCCAGTAGTGGCATGCTCATGGATCATGCTGTGTGTTGTGTGATCGCTGGCCTGGGGAGGTCAAGGGGAGGGGTTCTCCCTCCCCTTTGGAAATTTTTGAAAGATTAGGTGTCCTTCAATGCAATCTGGTGCCACATATGCTACCTTTTGAAGCAAAACTTGTATTAAAAAGTTTACGTATTTTTAGGAGATAAAAAAATTGGCATCAGTGAGGGTGGCATCGCTCAATGGCCTCCCCAGTGTACGCTAGTGCTGTCCAGATTGCCAGAAATTGCACTCTACAGGGATTACATGTAAATTTATCTAACTATCCTTATTTTATTCACTGAGTGAAGTAGTTTAGTACTTTTTCCTATCCTTTCAGCATAAAATTGGGCAATGTTTACACGTTTGAAATCAAAATTTCCCGAAAAAGGGACCATACTGGGGGCCAAATAAGCTGAGTGGGGGCTGTGTATGGGACTGGGGGCCATGACCCCCCAGTATGTATGTTAAAAAAGGCACTGCTTGTCAATTGCCAAGTTAAGGACAATCTCTTCAGAGGACTACTCTACAGTTTCCTTTAGTCCATACTTTCCAGACAGTTACGTTATTAATACTGCTCTTTTTGATCAATGAGCTCGAGAGAGTTGGCGAGTTTTCTTCACAGCAGGCGTATTTTGTCCCAGTATCCTCATCAAGATGAGCCTCCTTTTTAAATCATTTGAAATTTAAAAAAAAAAAAAAAAAACGTCGTGAGTTTCCTCAGCTCTTTGCATACATCTTCTTTTACGGCTTCTGCAATTGCATGAAAGAACAATGCATTGTCATCTGAACATAGAGAACTTTGTAGAATGTTTGTAGTAACAATGGTATCGTTCACATTTGACGGACGCCGTAGGTCTATTGTCAGGATGCCTTTCTCGCACATATCTCCTCGTCAGAAGCGTTTCTGAGTCTGGCCTTTGTTTCCTTTGTGTACTCGTTTTCCATAAATTATTGAAAGATTTCTTGAAGTGACATCTCACGAAAAATACAACACATGTTTTTAAAGAATTTTAAGTGAGAAAAAATCTACAGATCTTACATGACGGCGCCCTCTAAAACTATTGGCTACCAGATGCCAGAGAAGTTCCATCTACCAATTAAATTTTCAAGTCTCTACGTAGGGGGAGTACCCAAGGGGTGACCAACCGCGTAGAGGCTTCGTGGATTCGACGCCAGTATACTTGGGCTTTATCCTCACAGTAGGAGCCTCTCAGCCTAGCATTTGTAAACGGGTGATTTACGCCTGATAGTACGTGTGAATGACAGTGTCGATTGAATGACTACACGTGATGTGAAACTATAATATATATATATATATATATATATATATATATTCTTATAATCGATAATATGGTTATGATAATGAAATGGAATTTGACCTGTCCTCTTTCTCCTGACTGTAATTTTTATGTGAAACTAAACTCAAGTCCAAACTTGGACTCATACATTCTTAAAATAGATAATTTGGTTACGACAATGAAATGGAATTTGCACTGTCCTCTTTCACTTGACTGTAATTTTTTATCAGACTCTAAGTTGCAGAAATACTGTTCATCT
>WURT03000026.1:2169317-2196560 GCA_009936505.3 Holothuria glaberrima
ATTATTTGTGTTGTACATGATATATTGATAATGAATTGACGGATTCAACCGAGTAATAGCATATCATTTCTAAACTGATTTTTCTTTCTTTGCAACAAAACCTCTGATTACGTTCCCTCCAAAAACCTAAGGAAAAACACCGAATTCATGTGGCCTTCAAGTCCCGTACAAAGTAAATCGGAAAAAAATCGGTAACTATTATGACCTCACTAAAGAGACAAGGAGGCATTGAATGTCCTGTCGTCATCTTTGGGGCACAGGTCCCCGTCAAAGTTACCCCCCCCCCTCACGACCATCGGACTTAGAAAATTTTGTTGGTTAAAATCACGAACGAAGTCAATAGGGAAAAATTGTCGTTTTTCAAAATTTCTTTTGCCCACCGTGCCCCCTCACCTTGCGGTACTTGTGTAGGAATGTTCGGAACTTATCATGATCTAATTAGAGAAGCGATGGAGGTGTAGAGTCTCCTGTCATCATCTCTGGGGGCACACGGCCCCGTCAAAGTTACCTCCCCTCACGACCATCTGACTTGCTGGAAATGAAAGATTTAGCCGTATGTTATCGCTATAGCCCCCTCCCAACCCCTCTGGTCGTCTATACAATAACCATTAAAAATGTATCTTTTCAGAGCGGTACTCCTATGGCAGTTTAGAAAATGAAGAGGGCGCTCCTCCAGTTCTCCTCCTTGTCCATTTGCTGCTGACAACTACCCAATGCATTTTTATTGGTGTGCCCAATCGTTCAAGGGACTGTGATTGTTATTTTTAGCTGTTATGTCTCATTCTCCACCTTTATTCTCTTTCGATGTATTATTCCTTTTTAATTCGGCAGACAACTTGATCGTTTTTCCTGTTAGCACCAAAAAACAAAGCTTCAAATATTAATTCATCATCAATTACAGACTGACTTTGAGCCATGTGCACTTTACTCGCAAGTGCGTATTGTGTTGCACACACCCATCAATAACATCGTTAATTTAACTTGAACAAATTTCACATATTTATAATTCTGAAGTAATGGATTATTCAACAATTGCAGAAAGCTTTTCCTTTGGTAAGTCTGCAAAAATTTAACTTCCAAAGTATAACTTTGGAATGACTAGTATGTTACCCTGGGAAGGTGTGATTTTCTTATAAAATTCAGCAAGTTATCTATTGCAAATCAAGCAAAAGTCAGCACGTCCCTGTTTAGGGTTACTGTATCTCCACGTGAAACGTTTTAAGGTCACGTGGATGCATGAAACTGTCCCACCCGCTAACTTGATGTGAAAAGTATTTAAAATTTCCATGGCCATAATTCCCATCAACATCCATCAGATATTGACCATTATACAATAACAATTATTATTTTTGCACCTCAATCATGAATAAAATCCGTGACGTAGGAGGGACTGACAAGATGTAATCTATATTATTCTTTGATTTATTACACCTTCATTTTATAATATTTAACTTTCATTCCAACTTGGAACAGCTGTAAACTGAGGGGTAATTTTGCAAGTAGATGTTGACTTCTTGGAAAATGTCCACATTACACATCATTACACAACGCAATTAACTGATAATTACATAGAATTAACAAAACATTTACAATAAATTAAAAGGTTAAAATATTAAATTTAGTAAATTAATTTTTTTTACAAAATTATGAGCATTAGAGTGAAAAAATTTATCTTCTTCTAAAAGGCTTTGGATGCGCACTGTGTCAGTGGGGTCGAGGAATAACTCCCTAGAAGTGGCCCAGGGGAAAGTCCCAGGAAGGCCTGGGGTATTAATGAAATTCTGAACATTAAAATGAAAAGTCAAACTATTTCCAGAGGAAATTGGGTGTCTACTAAATAGATCTGACCATAACAATTCTAATTTTACCATACCTCTTACTGGCCTACGTCGTGCGTAAAGCCAGTCAATTTAATGCCTCACGGGGCTTATGGTAAATGGTTTATATAAAGTTTCTTATCAGGGGGCAAACGATTTTGTCTTCCGATAAACATTTTATACTATCCAGGTTCGAATACGTGACTCTGACAGAAGGAGTAGGGAATTTATCTTCAAAAAGGTTTGTAGCTACAAAATTTTATAGTATAGGAGAGGGTTCAAGTTAAAATGACTCATCGATTCAGGCAGTAACGTCGGAACGATTTTTAAAGGCGGTACGGCCGAAATAGTGGGGTCTGGGGGTAACTAATATGGGGGAGGGGTCTAAGGGGAGAAATTTCTGAATTATTACGTGTCCTTACATACATTTTGGTGCTATATTTGTCAACTTTTGAAGTAAATCACAACATGCAGAAGTATCGGAGAACGGGTTAATAATTGTTTTGTTTTTTAATCTTCACTTTTCATTTTTTTATTTTTATTTTTTTTTTAAATTTGCTGAAAAGTGTTACAACACATGCCGTGCCTGCCGTAGCGGTTCAGATGCCTCTGGGTTCAGGAGGCCCCTTGGGAACGTTGTGGGCTCTCCTGAGGTTGTGAATCATTTCATTATCTGAAATTGGCTCTGAATTCGGTCTATAAAAACCTCGAATGGGAATTTGACTATCACTTGTTGCAATGGCCGGTGTATTTGATGGAGCACGGACATTTGGGGTGAGAGAGGTTGATGTTGGTACAGGAGTTGCATTGAAACAAAAATAATACTCAAATTGTCTAAAGCGAATCGACAATGGTGAAACTAACCACGATGGGTGCACGTGAAGCGCTCCGGAAAATAGCATTTTTTAAGACAGTGTAGAATGTTTTACTTCATCCTTCTCTTTAAAAGTTATCCAAGTTAGAAGTAAAATGACCTCCTTCTTCCCGTTACTTCTTCCATTCCCTTTGCCTTTGCCCTTACGCATGGACCAGCGAGATACGTACCCAGAGACCCAACAAAAGGGGCCCCAATAGACTGATGGAGGCTATCATAATTTGGCTTTATTCGATTGCGAGTCGTATTATTTGTACTCTTATGCCCATACTCGAAGAGATGTACGTGTACGTGTATCATAACATTTTTTTTCTCAGGGAAGAGCTCGGTAAGTGTTCAAAGGTTCCCTGCATAAGATCGGGCCCAGGGCCTCCACATTTGAAAATCCGGCCCTATTTTAATAAAGGTGGCAGTTAGAGTTGCATGGGGTGTTGGAAAACTAATCTCGCTGAAGCTAAGATGTAGTAATAAGACAATAACGCACGTTGGATGCGCGCGAAGAGCCCCAACCCCCCCCCTTCCAAAAAAAAAAAAAAAAAAACCATTTTGAAGTTATTTAAGTCACTTATAATGGCTGAAGATAATTAATGGTTTACTTCATTTTACACTATTCAAATGTTATCGATTTGATAATCAAAAATGAAAAATAATACACAACATATTATTTTGTAATATTTTTGAAAATCTTGGCGATGCTTGTGCAGAAAATCCCCCTTTGTCAACGGTAGGGAGTTTTCATTCCCCCTCTGGATTCCGCATATGCCCGTGGTAATTATTCTACTGCCAGGTCGTAGTATACCTTACTCGAAAGATTCTTTCAAATAGTAATTAAAACAAGGTTTGGGACCTTGTAATGGTCACCAGGGGCGCCAGTAGCTACGGGAGTGTCGGGGTTTTGACACCCAAGGCGGGACGGTCAGAGGGCACATCGAAAACGAAAGAAGAAAGGGAGAAGAAGCAATGGCGTACCCATTATTTCTCTCATGGGGGGGGGTTTGCATATGTTGCGTGATCACCGGTCTGGGGAAGGGGTGTCCCCCTCTCTTTTGAAAATTTTTTGAAAAGTTAGGTGTCCTTACCTGCAATCTGGTGCCACATGTGCTACCTTTTGAAGTAAAACTTGTGTTAAAAAAATTTACGTATTTTTAGGAACTGAAAAAAATGGCATCAGTGAGGGAGGGGGGCATGGCCCAATGGCCTCCCCCATGTGTACTCTAGTGGGGAGAAGAAAATATTTTCGGGGTTGTAATTCAATTGAACCGAATTTTACGACTACCATACAAAAGGTTGATAATTTTGAGACAAATTCTAAGGAACATGTGAACTTTGAGCTTCCCAAAGTGTATTCTATACCTCGTCGTCGGACGGTCGGTTTTCTAAGTCCATTGTTCCTCCAGTTGTGTAGCCATAGATACTGCTTACGGAGTATCAAGTGGAGTTCCGGTAAAAAGGTTAGATTCCACTTAGAAACTTAAGTATCTCAATACTCTCACCGAAGAACCGTATAGCGTTTCTATTCTTTTAAGCACGATGGTTTGTGTAAACACTTTAAACGTCGTAATATTCTAAAGGATGCTGTAATAAGTCACGAATGTAAAATAAATTTCATAACAGTCAGACTTTTAGGGGGAATTTTCTGTTCATAGCCAGAGGAAAGTGACCGAAAGTCAAAGGAATACAATTTATCACAGATAACTCATTTTATTACAAGATTAATTTTACGCCGAGATCCTGCAGAGTTTTTTCGTATAAGGCAGTAAGGCGCCAAAGATTTTCTGCGCGCTTCGCGCGCTGTAGGAATACATTCGTCTTATGGCATAGTCTGGTTTCATACGTAACTAAATAGAAAATTACCTACCAAGTAGTCAAAACATAAAAAGCCTTCTCAGTTTCATCTTCATTAGCATATTTTGTACTCTTTTATTTGTTCCATGGTACGGTGTTCCACACTGCTGGAGATTTTATCATCTCATGGGGAGATGATAAATACGATACAATGCTAGCTTGGGGTAATGCTCCTTGATGGGAGGGTTGCCGAGTTCCCGCAAGGGAGGATCAGTCAAAAATAAGCAATGCAACTTATCTCCGATAAGAGGTGATTCGTTCCGACACTTGATCTGTATATTTCCTCAATAATTAAAAATTCTTCTCTACATCCTTCCTGTTTTTTTTTTCAAATACTACCCAGTAAATCAGGACTTACCACGTCACAATAAAGTATTAATTAAGTGTCAAATATATGCGATAAATTAGTCTATTGTACCAAAGTTTCTCCTTCCCACACCCTTCACTGTCCCATGGTCGTCTTCATTGCCCCTTCCCGACCCGATAAATTTGTACCAAATCCAACAAACAATCGTCCTCTCAAATGCCCACCGCTGAAGAAATCCTGCC
Organism: Holothuria glaberrima; assembly: GCA_009936505.3. NCBI lineage: Eukaryota > Metazoa > Echinodermata > Holothuroidea > Aspidochirotida > Holothuriidae > Holothuria > Holothuria glaberrima. Next base: position 2,174,403 of record WURT03000026.1, read on the forward strand.
CATGTGTCACCTGTCAATAACTCAAAGAGAAGACATTTACCCAATATTTTCGCGCGTGACAGCGATCTGTGCGTTCCTTCATGTCTTGACCGTTATGCGTTATTTGGATAGAATGCACTGTTTGCCCATCCCACCCAAAGATTGACAGAAAGCCTACGCTTCAACGAAAGCTTCGAGTTTCTTTATCAAAGAGAGCACATATCAGCTTTAAATATTTATCTCCAGAGGGCACATTTTGTTTTTTATTATAGGGGATCTCTATGGACCAAATATGCCAAAGATCGATATTGATATTGTAGCCGACGAAAATTTTGGCATTCAAGGGAGGGAATCAAGGGAGGGAGGTGGTGGGGGCGTTGGGGACCCCCGGGTTGAAGATACTCCACTACACTCTTCCATATAAGCCGCTATACTCGGCATTTGTCAAACTTGAAGTCACCCCGCCCACCTCCCTCCCTCAATTCAAGTGTAAGAAAGGGGATTACCGTTTGACATTTCACTGATCAAAAGCACTTTATCATAACGGAAGGATGTAAGGCAAAACGTTGGCTAAAATAACTTCAGTTTCCAGCAATTTTGCGCAATGAGTACTTGAATTCATTTGCTACATCATCCACATCACAGGTCGAGCTGATCCCTTCAACGACATGGTAAACACTGCACCCTAAAAAAATGTTAAGGACTAAATTTTCAGTCAATATTTTGCCGCGGAGGAAATTTCTTCAATTAATGCATTGACTTACTGTACACTAACTTCGGTCCGTTTCGTGGCCTCTGGACCCTTGAAGGAGTTTTCAACGGCAAAATCATTAAGCTATCCCTCATATGAAAGCCCACGACTAGGCCTTTCACAATGATTTCAAATTTGTGTACCATCGCCGTTGAGATTTTGAGCTAGGGGAGCTTTTCGCTTCATTCAAATGCAATTTTGCATCGCGGAAGGGTATAATGCAAAAAATGTGTCTGATATCCCTTCAATTTTCTTCATTTCTGCATGACGGGTACTTTAACTCCTTTCCTACCGCATACACATCACAGACTGAACTCATCATTTCAGCAACATGGTCTATACTGTCCCCCAAAATTGTATTTAAAGGTGTTAAATTCGTAGGGTAATATCCTCCGCGGGGATTTCCCTTGAATTAGCGGTGTGAGATGTCAGGGAAAAGCGGAGGGAGACTTGGTCAAATTTAAGGGAACCGCTCTATCCTTTGACAAATCAGGGCATCATCAAATGAGGACAATGGTCACCTATTATTATAGCAGATGCTTAAGCCTACCCCTGAGAGGCTTAACTTCAGTTGCAATAGAAAAAAGTATTTTGAGGTAGGTAGTTAATGAATATTCATTCCAAACTGGCTTTTTACTATTTTACTAGAAAAAAGAGTTCCTTTGGGAAGATAGGCAAATTTGGTATCAATAATGACAGAGCTCTCGGCGACGAACGTCGCCGAGAGCTCTGTCATTATTGATACCTTTCGTATCAAATGCTAATTGTATGAAATATGGAATTGGTTTCGTCTCATACTGTCATAATGGGAAAATATTCACTATTACCAATTGCAACCGAAAAAGCTTTTTGGAAAGAGGGAGGGGGGGGGGGTATCCGACTTGATAATATAGGCTACGTGCAACAGCGTGTGATGACCTGATTTGGAAATTTACAGTAAGATATGATTAACAAAACGAAGCCTAATTAAAAAGGAAAAAGTGAAAACGCAGAAGTCCACAACTTTAGAATCACAAAACGATAAATCAGGAAGAACTTCACAGACTTTCTTCCTGTCTTGTCCCCAAAACAAAATAAAAAAATACGTCACTTGAACCATGGAGCTCATTTAGCTTCATTCTTGGACGGGATGCGTAACGTCAGCCACTACAGTGGATCCAGGGCCTTTGTTTAGGAGGGGCCAAACTGGTGGTACAGTAATATGGGAGAGGGTGAAAGGGGAGGGTCCCCCTCCTCTTTGAAAATTTTTCTTTAATCAAATGCCCTCAGATGCGATTTGGTGCAACAAAAGTGTATAATTGTGACATTAACTTTCCTCTAAATAATTTGGTTTTCCTAGGTATAATTCTCGATAAAAAATCAAGTATTTATAGAACAAAAGATAGGATGACCTTTCTCCAAAAAATTTTAATTCTCGTAGGGTTGTGGAATTTCATTTTCCTTTACAACTTGCCTTAGCTGCAAAATGGTGCTAAAATCCCAATCCCTATACGTTAAGGGATTCTCTCGTGCGTACGCGCATGAATGGAACAAAGGCTTCATCTAACATCATTTGCGCATTCAGTGTTGAACTTTCAAACCGTTGAAGGTGGCCTAGCAACCGCCAATTATACGTGTTTTTATTGTTTATCTGTTGTGGCGGCGTATGACATGAAGATTGCTGAAGATTTTACAATTGTCATCAAAGTGTAGGAATTTTATGAATAAAAACTTCGATTTTTTGAATGAAGCTTCGATTTTTTTCATTTTGGGATTGTAGAATAGGAATAAACTACAATATTTCGACTTTTACCGGCGAATAAATAAATCCACTCTAAAAACAGTTGGGTAAACTTTTACCCAGGTTGGTTACGTATGCCTCCAGCTAAACTGTTGGGTAAACAAATTTCCCAAGTTGGTTACCAAAGTAGTGACCTTTAACCCAACGAGGGCAATTTTTTAACTAACTTGGCTAGTTTTATACCCAACAAGTTAGCAGGAGGCATACGTGCCCAACTGTTTTCAGAGTGTAGTCTTGACTCATAGCTAAATTTAGAGTCTCGCCTATTTATTAGCCGCTAAAAGTCTCCCTGTTGTAGTTTATCCCTTAATAATTCAGCGAATTTTCCCAAACAATTCTTGGCCCACCTTTGAGTGGGGTCATGATGGCCCCGTTGGCTCCCCCATTGGATCCGCCAGTGACGTCAGCTCCAAACATTTTGGTTGGTCCCCCAGTCCATGTACCTTGTGGGATGATAAAGGCACAAATCCACGAGGAGGTTCAACTGTATATAAAAAGTGGCCAAAAACGTGTCATACGTCGTTAGTCGGTACAATCGGCCTTGGTAATTGGCACAATTGTATCTCAACCCCCTTGAAAAAGTCTAGTAAGTATGTCACATGTAGACGTTCTACACCAATTTGAAAAGATATATTCTAAAATAAGTTATAATACACTTTAAACATTTAATGGAGGATTTTGAACATTGCTCATTATCGGCGTGCATGAATCGTGCCTTTTGTATGAAGACCTTAACAGCTTTAAACTAAAATGACAACTCTAAAAATTCCCATTGAAGCAATCCATCAATAGTTATTTTTGTTTTTACATTTCCCCTTTCTTCCCCATAACTTTATTTAGCGACGGCGGTTTAGGTCCACTGCAATGTTTTTGTACTTGTCGGTGAGTTGCTCAATGGAACGACATCGCATCGTAGGGTGTTAAAATTCAGAGTTTCCCTGGGGGACAGCACCAGGCCTTGTGTCTTAGCCACTTTAAGGGATATGTGGCTAGCTATTTTCCTTAAGCAATTTTCAGGATGATTGGTAGCAATTCATAATAATGCTCTATTCTATAAAAAGATCCTTGCGTACTTATCTTGCTTCCCAGCAGAAAGCCCAAAGGCTTGGTGATTCCTTGCCGAAATGGGATGCTTTGTTACACAGAGGTAGATCCCGCAAATTTATACTTCTTGACTACATAATTTTTTGCGCTCACAATTTGACCCCTGCTGACCTCACATGACCTTTGAACCTCACCAAAACTTTAATGACAAAAAAAAAAAAAAAAACCTTAGGAGAGATTTGTCTGGCCTCCTCCCTTGTTATGTCATGTTTATAAAGCTCAGCTGTTGACCTCTGGTGACCTCAAATGACTTGCGACCTCCACCAAAAACAAAAGAGTTCCTCCTCTTAACATGATAAATCTATATTCTACGTATGAATAGTTTCTGTCTTTCCCATCTTCATATAGGCTATCATGTTGATAACGTTTTAAGTTTTTGACCTTTGGTGACCTTTTTCCTTCACCAAAACAATAGGGTTCTTCCTCTCAACATGACAAATCTATATATCAAACATGAAAGGGGCTGTCATTGCTGTCTTAAGATATCGTGTTTACAAGCCATTTACAAGGTTTCAGCAGTTTAGCCTCCGGTGACCTCAAATGGCCTTTGACCACCTACAAAGACAATAGAATTCTTCTTTTCATCATGACAAATCTATATACCAAATATAAAAAGTGTCCATCATTGCCATCTTAAGATATTGTTTACAAGGCTTTTGTTTTTTTACCTCTAGTGACCTCAAACTACCTTTGTCCTCCACCAAAAACAACAGGATTCTTCCTCTCAACATGACAAATCTATATATTAAGTATGAAAGGGGCTGTCATTGCCATCTTGAGATATCGTGTTTACAAGCCATTTACAAGGTTTTCGTGGTTTAACCTCAGGTGACCTCAGATGACCTTTAACCCTCACCAAAAAAGTTACATACCAAATATGAAAGCTGTCGGTCATTGCTCTCTTGAGATACCGTTTTTACAAGGTTTCGGTTTTTGACCTCTGGTGACCTAAAATGACCTTTGACCACACCAAAACAATAAGGTTCTTTCTCGATCGTAACATGAAAAATCTATAAATCAAATATGAAAAGCGTCTGCCATTGCTACCTTGAGATATCGTGGTTACAAGCTAAGTGTCACATACCTGCATACGCACATACACGCACACATACACACACACGACATCGCCATCGCATAGATTCCTTGCCTACTTTCGGCAAGGAATCAAAAAGCGACGGAACAGCATCTAACTTTTTTTTTATTTCACGGTATTCATTGGGAATAGTCGGACACATTCAATTTAATTCGGAGGACAGAATTTAAATCGGTAACATAAATGTAGATTTGGTTATTAATGTTGTTGTTAAATTTTTCTAATATATATCATTGAAAAATTGGAATTCTGTAAAATTTTGCTTTGGAGGACATGGGCGGCGATCCGTCTTTGAAAGTGGGGGGATATATTGTCAGTGACACTATCTAAGCCCAGCGCCACCATCAGTTGGCGCGGAGCGTACAAAGAAAATTTTAGTCAAAAATACCCCCAGACCACCGGAAATGGCCCTTTCCAGGCTTTGCAACGTGACACTATGACAACAAGCATTTCCTAAAAAATAGGCGAGTAAAAATGTCTAGAAAAAGGTTAAGTGTTCTTATCTAGTCAGTGGTACTATCTAAGCGGAGCGCCACGATCAGCTGGCACGGCGCGTAGAAAATTTTAGCCAAAAGTACCCCAGATCACTGGAAATGGCCCTTTTCAGGCTTTGCAACGTGATTGTAGGACAACTGTCAGAAGTATTTCCTAAAAAAGGCCTATTGTAAAAAGTCTAGAAAAAGGTAGTGTTCTGATTTCCGGAAATACAGTAGTCAGTGCCACTATCTAAGCGGAGCGTCACGATCAGTTGGCGCGGAGCGTAGAAAATTTTGCCAAAAATACCCCCAGATCACTGGAAATGGCCCTTTCTAGGTTTTGCAAGGTGATACTATGACAACTGTCAGAAGTATTTCCTAAAAAAATAAATAGGCCTATTGTAAAAAGTCTAGAAGGTAAAGTTTTCTGATTCTCGGATCTGCTTGGTTGATTTCATGGGGGGGGGGGGGAGATCGCCGCCCGTGTTGGAGTACATAGCCAGGATGTCAGAACACTCTCCATTTTCCCACCCCCACTTTTGCTACCCTACCAATGCTAATTGGGCGTTGAAGTGTTAACATTCAAAATATTCTAGGGTGTGTACTACTAGACCAAACTTATGGGAGGGGGGGGGGGCTTATTTTGACAGAAACATGATCATCGGTCTCGTGGGGAAAGGTTTCGTCGGTGGCGCCTCTGGAGGGTACGACACACGTTGAAAATCGTTTACCCCTGGCAGGCTTTTTCCATATCTAGACATGACATGGTTATGTCTATGTACGACCTCTGCTACTTATGGAAACATCATATCATCGAGGTAGAAAGGAATGTCTGACTCTCAAACAGTAATGAAATATGCAAGGTTTACAGAACCATTTCGCATATCTAAGCGCAATTTTCTCTGAAAACTTTCCTCACACCCTTCGCCCATAACAAATTGCACGCAGAGTGTCCAGTAACACTGCAAACTAAAGTACGATTCCATTCAAAAAAAATGTTATGTAACGGTACTTGTTTTGCTTGTTACTTGCTAGGAAATAGCAGTCTAATATTGTTTGACTTTAATATACCTCGGAGAAGCCTTAGGCTTGCTTCAATTATCAAACCAATGAAATGGATTTAAATTAAGAAATAAATTTGCTGCATAACTTCCTTACCATACCAAATGTTAAGTGTCCCGGTCGATCCATGGTTCAAGTGAACGTACTAACATAAGTAAATCGGGGTGTGCTTCATGAATAGGACATTTTATCAATTTGTAGAGAGCGACACCGTCCACTTTTTTTTGAAAGAGGGAGCTCTGTAGATTTGCTTCGCCAGTTCACTTTGGACACCCTCCTTTGAAATAGTTCCATGTTTCAAGTGAAAGTACTAATGTAAGCAGGGAGTTGCTATTTCTAATTTAAATAGCAACTCCTGATATTAGAAAAAAAGGGCGTGCTAAATAAATAGGACATTTTGTACAGCGACGTCATTCTATTCAGGGCGCTCTGCATGTTTTCTCCCAAAGATCCGCCAGTTACTTTGATACCCTCGTTTGGATAGGGAAAATTTGTAGAACCATCTATGGTTGAACCGGAGAACTGTTTACACCTTTCTGGTTGAACTAAAAAGGGACCATGTTTCATTGTTTTTCACAGTACAGAAAACACTCTTTCTTAGGGACATACATTTTAAAAATGATTTTCTGTCAGAACATTCACAGCATTTTGCAAAAGCAGATATTGCTTTTCGGCTCCCTTCTCGTAACAAACTGGATTATCCCCCCCCCCCCTCCCAAGTACGGCAGTACGGATGTAGTTTTTCTTGTGTATCTGTGCTGTCCGAAATATTTTACATGGTGAGATCAGGGAGATACAGAAACTCCCTGGTGAGATAAAGGTGGAAAATGACGGTCCCTGGGAGTTGCTGGGGAGCAGCTTTGACAGAACCAGGTGTGTACAGATCTACTTTACCGGAACCACTCACAACAAGGGGTGTTGTTAATTTAACCCACAGTGACAAAGAAAGTCTATTTTGGGTGGTCACGGTGTTCTTGGAAGGGTGCGTAGGGCTTTCTGACCACTGAAGACTCCCTGGTCTAACCAGCTATGGCACCAACGTCAGTTTGGTCTCGCGTGGTGCATTAGACTATTCATATTGTGTAAAGTTAAAGCTCGTTTTGTTTTACAGCACTATTTACCAAGGTCTCAGCACCAAGTTTTGTTGAAAAACTTGTGCCAAGACTGAAAATTCAAAAAATCAAAACCCAGGCCAAGGAGTACATTTGGACTATTTCTCATGACTCCCTGGATTGAGCTTCACCCTTACTCCAATTGAGTTTACTATGGATGGACAAGAGTCCAGTGTGCCAATAATTTAGTTCACATGAACTGCAACATGAAATCAGACGTTTCCTCGCAACGTTTAATAAGGTACCTTCTCAAATGAAGTGTTCCACATTCTAGGTTTGGATCACTGCAAAAACCCACGAACTTCTTGCTAAAATTAATCCCACAAGTCTGTTAGGATGAAAGGTTCCCTCTCCCTGGCTGCATCACGGTAGAAAGGGGATAATTCTATGGGCTTACATGCCAGCAAGGTGGAAAATAAATGACATCTACAAAGTGCACGTTCAATTGCCAGTGACTACAAGCTCGTAGAGCCTCTAACAAGGGAAGTATGATGGCATCATCTTATCAAATAGTTTGAGGGATTTATGGGTGTTTTAGTAATGAGGTCTTCAGCTAATCAATTGTATCTGATGGATGTCATTTCTGATTGGTAGGGGCAAAAAGCTAACATTGTTCAAGATGGGGCATTGTCTTATCAAATTAAGTGACATGGCACCTGTGATGAGTCCAGACTGATCTTCTATAAGAGTAACAGGTATAAGAGCTTCCTATGGAGTTCTCTTCTAAAAGATGGTGACATGCTGGTTGACTAATTCCACACAATAATCACACAAATCATTTTTTTCAAGTTTCAATTGTTTTTATTTCCTGCAAAATCTTTTCTTTTTCTGAGTTGTTACAAACTTCACTACAAAACAGTTCACTTTTGGAAACTTACAAAAGTATAATGTTATGTTAAGTAAAGTAATACCATACAACCACATTTGAATAAATCACAAAAAACAATGGGCTGAACAAAAATATGGCAGCAGAAAATGAGGGGCGGAGCTTAAAATTATGACCTATGTGTTTTTGTTTCAAAATTTTATGTTGTTGATAACTTTCTTAACTAAAGGAATCAAAAACATCAGTATTCCCTGATAAACTTACCAAATTTACTATAAATGCCTCTCAGCTCAATTATAATTCCCCAACTAAAAATATTTCATTTGTTCCTTTTTCTGATTCATTACAGGTTAACTCAAATGTGACATGAAAGACTCCCTAGTACAAATGTCAAGGTTCAAACACTAAGGACCATCTAACTTTTTTTTCTAGTCTATACATAATTGGGATACTTAAAATATTAGTGATTTCACCAGGCAGGAAATTCGTACCCGGCTACCCGGAAAGCAATTACCCGTCGGGTACCCGACCGTAACCCTACAAGATCTGACTTCCGTGCATTGTATACACCTACGATTCGTGACTCGACCCATCTACCCATATGTTGCTGTTATCTGGTATTGGCGCGACTTGATGTACTGTAAGGTTAGAAACATGCATCGGAGGACTTGTTTTTGGTGTAAACTAGTGCAATTTAACAAAAGCAAGGTATGTACCAAAACAGACAAAAACTTCATTTCAACATTATCGTGAATGAGATGATGGGAGATACATTTTGTTAAGTTTCAATATGAATAACCATGCCATTTCACCAAGATCAAAAAGAGAACTATAGATAATTGCTGCTCAGGTAGTAATTATTCTATCCGGCTAGTAAACATCGTCCGTCGTCCGTCGGGTACCCGGTGAAAACACTACAAAATATACACAACATAACACTTTGTTTTTAGGGATTGATAGCTGTGAATTCAAGAGAATCAACCAATGAAGCACCTCCTGTGACTTACAGTCCAAAGTACACAGTGAGAGAGGCTCTGTAAGCCCTTTTAACTTCCAATGACAATGCATCCTGGTAGTTTTTTTTATATATTGTGCATAGAAATATGGAAATAGTCATTAATGGACGGAGAAATCTAGATTACATCAAAACTTTTTCATTTCAAGCAAAATGTAACTTATTCTAGGGTCTAGAGTAGCTCTGATGACATATTTCTCATGTATCAGGCACAATCTTTGCGGCAGATCTAATACAAAATGTCTCTATTTCAATTTTTTAATATACACAGGGTGAAGAATACACAACTAGTGCATGTGACAGCAGGCTTGAAAACAGAATACAGCAAAATAAAAGTACCTCTTTGCAATAGAATTTTTTCCACATATGATACACTATGTACAAACTATTTACACTTTACACAAAATATCTACAAAGCAGCATTCCTAACTGCTCAAGTGCTATTTGGCTTCATAGCAAACTGTCATTGAGTATGGTATATACATATTAGAAAACAATAAACAAGGTACTTTTTTGTTTGGTATCAGTGTAGATTTTTGATATGGTCCCAATTTCCTTTTCAGTTGGGTAACCCTATGAAAGAATAGGTTGGCTCCGTTGAAGAACTTTGAGTAATTCCAAAACTGTGGAAAGAAGAAAGTATGAATATTAGTCAAATTTCATAAATTTATGCACACAAAGAAAAAAAAATCAAACAAACATTCAACTACACTTCTTTTGGAGTCCTTCCCAAACATATTGCTTTCTTTTCTGGCAAGTAACATATGGCACATGAGTGTATTATTAAACATAGGTCAATAAAATAAAGACTGATATAAAGCTTTTTCAAGAGAAATTATGTCTGCTGAGTGTAGTGAGGTGTGCAGTTCCCCATTATATAAATTCGGACAGATCAGTGACGTAGCTACTTTCCGAGACACTTCTTACAACAGACTGATACAAACCTGTCTAGGAAAGAAAAATAATGTGAAGAATGAAGAAATGTGGTAAACTAGGAATGAAGGTAGAAATGAACAACAGTCTCCTCTACCATGTAACATGTACACTGGAGGAACTTTGTTGATAATGCTAAGGGGGTAGCGTTCATTTAATAGATCAATACTGTACCATCTTCTACAGCCACTCCAGAGAGATGGCCGGCAGTGTTGTTGAGATTTACATCGTTAATCAAAGCTGTGTTGCTTAGAGTCAAATTGGATGTAGGACCGGGGCTTTCCACCAAACCAGAGTTGAGCACTGATGATGTTGAGAGCCTGCTGATGTCTGCATTGGTTGAACTAAACAGAATGGGTTCAGTCAGGTTGATGGAACCAGGCAAGAGGTTGCCAGAAGACCCTGGGCCTGTTGACAGTACACTGCTGGGTGCAGAGCTTGCTAAAAGCAACTCTGCCAGACTTTGAAGATTCTGAGGCTGATGCACAGGAACTGATGATAACAAGGCCATTGATGGAGCAGAAGTGTTCAGGTCTGTAAATATGCGGGGAAAAGATAAGTTATTCACCTAGACCTAAGGAAGGTTATGTTCTTCACCTATTCACCCCTTCAGGAGAGCAAACTTGAGGCCAAACTTCAAAAGGCCTACATAAACTTACCAGATGCAGGGGAAATGACTTGCAAAGGCTCCACCTCTTGAGGTATCTCATTCTTGGTCATCAATCCAGCTGCCACCTTCATCACATCCTCAAAACTTTGCTTCTTAGCCTGTTGCTGTAATTGCTGCTGGAGCTGCTCCTGCAACTGTTGTTGAAGGATCTGTGTTTGCTGGTTGAAAATGTCAGCAGAATTCTTCTTCAGATCTAGAGGTTGCCCCATGGAGACAAGCGGTATTTGATCACCCAGCTTCAGAATTGGCGTGGTATCTTTTGTGCAAGCCAAACGTGACGCTAAGAGCTGCAAAACTGAAAGACAATAGACAACTCCAATAAGAACAACCTACTGTTGACAACAAAAGTGCAGGTTTCATGAAGCATACTCTCAATACTGTGGAGTGGCATGTCCACTCAGCTGAACTGCAAAACAAAAAGTATTTTTGAAGAAGCAACTAAAGCACACCTGAACTAACGAACCAATAATATAAATATCTACCATAAAGATGGAAAGATATGAAGACCCTACAAATTTCAGACAGATCTTTTCCCTTCTACAGAGCTATAAAATATATCACTTAACACATTTGAAGATAACACAGTAAACACTTACCAGCTGCATTGCTCAGGTCAGGCACTGGCTCTTGCACTGGGGCAACATTTGGTTTGACATCTGAAAGAAGGTGGGAAGAGAGGAGTTAGATTTCTCACAGTTACCCTAAGAAGGGAACAACAGGAAGCCCTTCCTGTCGAATGGGTGGGGGCAAAGAGGTAGAAGGAAAGAGAAAGCAGTGCAGTCCAGCCAGGGAAACAACTTTCAGAATTTAAGCGACTTTTTGTGGCAATTTGGTGTAACTGTTCCTCGTTTATAATTAATAATCTAAACGGCACTGTTATTCCTTCAAATAAATACCAAGTACTCTTAGGGCAACACCAATGGTCAAGTAAAAGTCTTCGGAAAAATGTGTTATGAAAATCCTCTTTACTTTGGAAGACTTCTACATTAAGCCATGGTATTGGTACAATAATTTCCTTAGTTACAGTACTTAAGTTACATATTACTATCCTTCCATTAAGGGTGCTTAGGCACTTGATATCCCAGGGTACCTTTAAACTCATTTTATATTGACTTTTTCATTTAACCATACAAAAGTTATTTCCCCTCCAAGTCAAGCACTGTATGTACAAAGAAGTAAGGCTGGTGCTGCCTTACACCCAAAATGAAAGGAAATCTTTGACTACTCCTAGTGCTTTACATATTACAAGAGAGAAAAAATAACAATGCCGAATAAAGAGGCTGAAAAAATTTTTTGCATTCACCTCCATCCCAGACTCAACTACCTAGCTTAACCTACTTAGTTTAAGTTTACAACTTAAGAAGAGACTGGGTGGATTAGATGTGTCAGCAAAATGAGGAACTATAACATCAGGCCAAACAATTCATTCTGAAAAATGTTTCAGTCAGTCAGTTCTAAGAATGAAAGGAAATGGGAGATGACACTGTTGAGTGAAATGGAACATCTTGGACCTTAAGAGCAGAGAAAAGAGAATTTTTTTCTTTCTGGAACGATGCACCATCAGAGATACCTGTATGGGTAAAAGAACAGCTGACCACAGGCATTCTCTTTTCAGTCTTCCACGTATGAGGCCATACAGCACAAATGCATGAACTTTGAGAAAATTTCAAATTTTTGGAAATCTCATGGAAAAAAACATGTACATACACATTTACACTGTTAAAGGCTAGCATGCTGTATGACCCCATAAATGAGATTCTTTGATAAACTTCATATCCATAATAAAAAGAAAAAAAAAAAAACAAACAAAAAAAAAAAAACAGCATTTGCTTGAGTGGCATCACAAAAGAATAAATGTGACAACAGTTGAAGATAATTACAAAGAAAAAAAGAATTAAACATATGACCTGTGAAAAAGTAATCCCCAAAAATTAGACTCTCGAGGTGAGAATCCTTAAAATTTCACTGTGCTGAAACCCAAGCAAAAGCTGTCTTTGAATACTTGAACATATCAGACATTGCTTTCTTAGATAATTACAAAAAAATAGCAAAGAACATTTTGCCATTACTGTTCATTCTGTGGTACCTCCGGTGGCTGAAGTTCCGGGGAGAGCCCGTTTTGGACTCTTCCTGATACGTCACAGCCGAATGCTACACGAACAAAATACACTGCGTGCACTATCCAAATGGCACTAAAGGGGAAGAGCAGAGTTCACGTTATAAGATTCATTACCCACTGCCACACCCATTACTCATTTCTTTGACACAATCCAATCATTTTCAAAGACAAGACATGTGAATGTTTGAGCATATCTTTGGAATGCCTTGACAATTAATGGCCAACAGTGGCGCACTTTTCACCAATTTGGAGCTTATCTTCAGTGTGCTTCTTCAAAATCCCAAATTTTCATTTTTAATACATTTCCACCATTCAGCCCTTAAAGGAAAATTTTTTTAATACATTTTTGTTCAACATGGAAGTATAGCATGATAGCTTCTCAAAATTGATTCTCCTCCCCCTCCCAATTCCCTCCCTTTTTCCAACAGGTTTTCAAGCAAGTTCACATAAAAAGCATCACAAAAGTGCAATTTGCAAACATGACAATAAAAAAAAGTACATTTAAATTCAAACCAATGTAAAAAACGCAGCCGTACTGGATTTGCAGTGAACAATGTAATTTATATTGAAATTTTCATACAGCACAGAGAATTGTTAACTCATACCATAGCCTGAAACATAAGCGATACCAGTAACAAATGCCTACACAATGCTCATCTGTAGGGACAATTCAAGACTACATCAGATTTAGTACTGTACCACCCAACAGTAATCTTATGGAAACCCTATTGACAAATGACAATAACCAATTATCACACAAACCAGCCTGTCATGGTAAACTATGTATCACACAAGCATTCCAAAATCCCTTTCCAATAAAATTGAAGAATACATTACCAATGGGTCAAATATCATTCTCACTAAAGCTTCTTAGAAGAGTATGAGAAGAAAACCCATTATCCAGGGTTTCCCCTGGCATTTTTTTGTGAGGTGACTGCCTCACAGAAATTGCTATAATTTTCCACCTCTTCTGTACAAGCTATAAAAGTATTGATAGCTCTACCTCACTGTTGGGTGCCAAAGTTGGCAATATATTAATTACTCCCATGGACTTCTACCACCTCACTCTCTCTATAACTCAGGGAAAACCCCAATTGTCCTCTGTAACTTGGATCATTCTATCGACAGGGTATGAGAATCTTTGTGCCGCAGTTTTTTTTTTTGGTAAGACAGTCATCTAAAAACCAAAATTACACCAACCCTCCCATAAAAAGCCAAAAATAATTCTTTTCCTTGGAAAGGATCATTGTAATGAAGACTGTCAGTTCATAAAAGCCAATTTATCAACTTATTCACCAAAAAGCTGCAAATCCAAGAAATTCCAGTCAGAAGAACAATTTGCGAAGTCTGATAATTGACCAATGAGCCACAACAATGTCCCAGCTAGAAAAAAAAAAAGGGAGACATACTGACTGGAACTTCGAGTACGGCCAACATTTTTGAACACAATATGCTTCCTTTGTTTTTCAACATGGCAAAAATCAACATACCTGGTACTGGGGTATAGGTAATAGGATGAGCCATAAGCTCACTAGATTTACCTCCCCCACATGTGACAACAAGATAAACTTCGACAGGTCGTTTCAAATCTTGATTCTTGTATGGTGGCATGGTACACAAAATGTGTGTCTGTAGAGAAATAATATAGGATCAGTCAGTCTAGAGGTGTAATGTTCACTAGGTAATAGTTTCGTCACTGTGAAAACCATACACCAGGGGTTGTCAAGTATTTCAAGGTTTGGGGAGAGTAGCTCATTCTTTAGAGCAAAGGCTACACATAAGAGCTGCAAATGTGCCTGCACAGCAGGAAGTGACTATTCTGGGGTTCTTAATGTGGATGGTAGAGCTTCCTAATGTGGGCACCATACAGGATCACAACTGACCTCAGTGACACAAAAATTTGACATTCGAAGCTCCCAAGATAGAAGGAAAACCCAGGCTTGCGCCGTCAGTATGGGAAAAAAAAAATTGGCATCCCAACTCTTGTCCATCATGCATGTGCCACCAGTACAGGAGAAAAATTTGCATCTCAAATGCCCTAGATTGGAAAACATCCAACCTTGTCACTAGACTTTTGCATCAACCATGTGTAAATTACTAGTTTTCCTATGGAGAAAAATAAGGCATCTATATGCTCTAGAATGTGCTCTGGAAACCGCGTTAAAATGTTCTGACCCCTCGAATGTTCCCTTAGTCGTATTAACGGACATCGTAAACCCCCACTTGAGAACCTTTGCCAAACACTTTTACCACAACAGAGCGCATTCTACATGACAGGTATGGCAAATTGTACTGATATACCCCCACTGTAGACAACTGTTCCCAAAAGATATACTCATTACTAAATTTTAACAGAGTATCTTAAAGAACTTACATTATGAAACAGACTTTTGTCGATTTGACATGTTCCAGTCCAAACAGATTTTCCAGCACCAGACAACTCCATAACTTTCACCTCACAGTTTTTGCTGATGAAGTTCTTTCCTATTATAAACAATTCTTGACCACCAGAGGCTGAACATTCCGTGAGACTTTTCTTAATAATTTCTGGATGACCAAGTGGCTGGGCTACAATTAAGAAGGGAAAAGAAAAACGAATGATGCTACTTTGATGTCACATACAACACACTCATAATGCGATGTATCAATCTCATTTGGTCTAACAATGTAAATGTTTGACTGAGACAGTAAAGATGCAAAACAAAGTGGCAGAATCCTTAAAATATTTGGGTAACAGACCTTTCCCGTCCTGAGCAAACACAGAATTTACACAAAAATATTACAACCATATGTTCATCAGCTGTATGGAAAGCAAGGGTTTTACAAACTACTCTGGAGCACACACTCATGCACTTCAGTAGCAAGAGTTGTTCCAAGCCTGTTGTTTTCAGGATTTCAAAGAAGCAAGAAAATTACAATGATAATAAGGGCAACAACACCTTTTGAGATCCCACTGCAAATGAATTCAAATACTACCAAGAATGCATGACACCTAACCTAGTTACATTTGAAAACTCTCAACATTAATTCATGCATACTTACTACAACAAATAGGTGAGGAGACCGTTTGTAGGGTTGTAACACCACTACTACTGCCAATAAGATTGACTCGAAAAGCCATCCGTACACTTGTGCTCTTCTTTTTGGAACGATAAAGACCTCCATTGTGCTCAACATCTGCATTCCTTAATTTCAGAATTCCAACACAGTCCACCCTGGTTAATGAAACATTTAACACAATTAGAAGAAACTCATATCTGTATTTTTAACGATGAATGCTCGTCATAACATGTCACTAGCAAAAAGGAATCTTGCTTCTTAATTTCAGTGGGATCAAGTGATATACAGAGAAAAAAGATAGTGACTATAAATGTCACACCTGCTCTATTTTAGGGGGAAAAGCTTTGACCCTTTCAGGACCATGCCCCTGTACCATACTCTCACGCAGGACCAACCACTGCACAGTGTGTTAATGAAAATGGGAATGCAATTTCAGTCTTCCTTTTCTATAAGAAATCACTTTTCCTACAAAAGTATTGAACACAAGTTTCGTTTAGAATTCAATTATTTTTAATGTAATACCTAGATATTCTGTTTACCAATTACCTTTCATAAACTCCTGGCCGAAGACATTCATAGAGAGACTATACTGTGCATATGCTGTTCCACTGGCCCATTGGTTAGGCTTTAGCCTAGTTTCATTGCATTCATTGCATCTTAGAACATGTCAATAGCAATATGCACCACACCATACATGAGCAAACCTTGTGCTCTATACAATGAACAGACTCCAAAGAGATTGCACCTTGCACAAATTAATTGTCTCTAGAGAAATTTCAGGTGTGCCCACCACTTCAGAATCAATTGCAGTGTACAAAGTAACTAAAACAAGCAGCAAGGTATATCAAACAGCACAACAAAAATGTTGCTTCATGCAAAAATGTACCTGTGAAACACAAGAACATCAACTGCTAGGGTATGTATGTCTCATCACTCACTTGCACCTTGAAAATCTTGTACTATGAATAAAGCTTCCTGTTCACTGGTGGCCTAGTTTTGCATTGTACAATGTTTTGGGGATCTATATTAGCAACACACAATGGACTCATTTGGGTTTACTTAACAAATTGGGCCTTAGGCATAGGTTGCAACTGGACATACATACTCAAGCAGTCTCATGGGACATAACAATGGGGTATGTATCACCGTTTTCCTCACGTTCATTCTATTGGTGCTTTTTTTTTCTCTTTGATTTTTGAACAAGACAATGAACTTGTTATTCAATTCAGACATTTAATAGCAATCATTGCCATTTTCTCATACCTTGGGGTTGACTGCTAATGTGATTTCTTGCATGAGTTGCACACAATCACATACTTAAAAGAAATCCACAATCTGCAAAACTTTGCCTATCATCTCCAGTTCTCAACTTCATATACAAAGGAGAACTATCTGATATAAAACACTGACAAGTTCTTTACCTCATCTCCATGTCACCACCATGTTCTGATGGTTCCCATGGTATTTTGATGACTTTGGAACCTTCCATGTCAGCTTCTGAACAGGGTGTAGCATTCTGGCCGGTCACTTTACAAGCTTGGTAGTAGCCGTGGGGTCTGACTTTGCCTTGGTCTGTAACAATAAACACCTGCAGTTCTGCTGACTTTCCCCATCCTCGTAACTGAAAACAAGAAAATGTGGTTCACACATAAATAATGAAACCTGAAAAATGAGTCTAAATAAAACAAGCCCAGCATACCCAATAGGATAATGAGGTCCAGCTTGTAAAGCCAGAGACTAGCGGAACTTATTGCTGGTTATATTGAATTAAGTGGTCGCACTGCCGATTCATTCCTACAGGAATGGGAGAAATTCTGTTTGATGTTGTTAGTCTAAGCTGCAACCCCAAAGGTGTAGTCTCGTTCTTTGTAAACAAGTCTTCTATAAGACTGTGTCATTAATGTAGTCTGCAATATCAGTACGAAAACCTTTTGGAAAGTCAGTGGCATAATGGTGTAAATAACTATATTTGACCACTCTACAAAGAGGTACTATCTGCATCCAGAGCTTTTGAAAAGGCACCCAAAACTTTGTACAGAACCACTGTCCATCTATCCCCCTAGCACTTTGAATGAAGTAACTCCTCTCTGAAATGATCAGTTTGGAGATCAAACAATCTTTTTTTTCTGCTAAAAATTTCCAAGTCCATTTTTCCATACTGCTTTGGAGTGCTACCCATCTGACAGGTTGATAACTCTCCCTTTATTTCAAACATTTATTCCTTGGGTTTTCCTTTCCTTTGCATATTTCTATTTTCCTTAAAGGCGTTCAGAACATATTCCAGTCTAAGTCACTCAGAATGGCATACACACTACTGTATGTAATTATACTTTTGAGGGTCTACAGCTGGTGGGCAACAATCAATGCCAAATACTTCTTTTAGAGTTTAAATACAATCACTTAAAGATTGTACCTGTACTGTTGGGAATCCAACTTTAGCCTCATTCTTCACACATCCTCTGCTACCTTCTACCAGATACCGAGCACGATGGTGTCGCTCAGGCTGATCCACTATTTTCAGTTCAATGCCATCCTGTGAAGAGGGACAAGGCACAGACAGACCAACAGGCTTGCGCAGCTTCACTCTTGTCACCTTCCTGCAACTGGCTGCCTTTCCACTATGGAAAAGAGGAAAAATTATAGCTAAGTGTGGACATCATGGGTCAATACTATTCGCAGCACTATAAAATCCTACAACTCACACTTGATGAGCAAGACAAGCTGCTGCCCAAAACATTCAACATGTAAAAATACACTGTACCTTTTCATTTTACTTTGCTCTGGACACTTGCTTGCCTCGGGCACAGTGATGAGGTGATCATCTGCTGGTGTTCCAGCTAGATGGAGAAGCAGCTGAGAGTGCTTCAGTGCAGATGTGAAGTCACCATAACCCTTAGGGACTTGGGCACTCTGGGGACCTTCAAGAGATGAACCTGATTCCACCACCTTTAAAAATTTGGAAGGTTTCTCTTCTGTGGATAGATGATCTGCCCTTCTTTTCCCAGATGATCTGAACAAACTATCATTGCTCATATCGTCCCACAGTGATGCAATGCTGCTGATGGTGTCTTCATCAATGGTTGAAGGAGAAGCACTTGCACTCCACATGGAGCCTGGAGATGATGCGGCTGGACTAGTAGCATACCCGTCATCTGACTGGTCATCCAAAAACTCAGCCAGACTTACCTGCTCACTTGGAAAGCATTCTGCAACCTGAGTGCTATGTTGACTATTTGATGTTGATGTGCAGTAGCTTTGTATGTCACTCTTTCCAAGCACCTGACCATCTGCATATTTTGCAAATAAATAGATAGCATTAAGTGTCCAGCTCTGAAAGATGTTACAAGACCTGTTACACAACTACAAAGGTTGATCTTGTCATGCAGAGGCCATTTTGTTGAGTCACAGACATCTGAAACTATCATTCCAGCAACTTCTTCAGCCACAAAAAGATGTTGATATTTGTAATGGAGGCTTCAACATATTAGGGGTAATTACTAGTGTTTGCACCGGGGTACCTGACTGACGATATCACTACCCGGGTAGCGTTCTTCTTTGGTTTGCTTTTAATCTTGGTGAAATGTCACCGTTATTACATCTTACAAAATGTTTTTTCCCTTCATCTCATTCACGATTAAGTCGAAATGAAGTTGTTTTAATCTGTTTCTGTACCTTGCTTTTGCTAAACTGCACTAATCAATGGCAAAACATGATGTAAAGTTTTGTAAAGCATTGTGATGTATAGTTTTCATCAGATCGATCCGAGCAAAGAAGAGAAGAGTGGCCGATGGGTCAAGGCACGAATTGTATGTGCATACAATGCACTTAAGTCAGATGTTGCAAGGTTACGCCTACAGTCGGGTACCCGTCAGTAATACATTTAAGGTACCCGGGTATGAATTTCCAACCCAGTGCAAACACTAGTAATTAAACAAATTTGAAAGGTATTTTGGTGATAGAAATAAGGGTCTATGAAACCTTGCATTAGGCAAAAGTCTTTGGAAAAATCCCATACCTCACAAGACAACAAATATCCCACATAATTTGTAAATTACAGCATATTAACTGTAAAGACTTTATCAACTGGAGGGAAAGGGTAACAAGCTATTCTTTGGTGCATGTCATAAAGTATGAGCATCTGACCGGATGGATGGTATTGGGTTTAGGAAAATAACACAAGTACAAGGCAGTTTCTGATCAATGTTTTATTAACATTTTCACATTATGTAACAGCAATACAAGAACAACTGGATAAAGAGGGAGAGAAATGTTAATTCAAAAAGCATTCCAAACATGCATCCCTATAAAATTCTGATTGACCATTATTTTTCATGTAATCTATGATGTTACATTGAGCTAAGTCTTGACTGTTCTAATCTTTTCAGGGTGTACACTGAATTTGTACTGCAATTTTGAGTCAAGCACTAAATATGCACAACTTGACAAGAAATAAAATGCAAATACTCAGATGCCATGGTATTTTTTAATTTGCCTAGGCCTACCACTTAGGCCAACCTATTTTGTTAGTAAAATAATGGATATATTCTTAATCTCACCACCCGAGGTACTCATCTGTAGAGCCTACAGCTTTTAGTTCAAGAGAGGAATGGTTTACAGAACACTGTCTGAGCTTCTGACACTTGCTTGTTACATGCATGGCTTGTGTAACAGGTGGGATGTGCCTGAAGGAATGCAATAATAAGCAAATGTCTAGCTCAGAGCTAGCCTATTCTGTCAAAACATCTGCTGAAAGGGAATCAACAGACACCCCAAACTTACCATGAAACCACCGTACAAGTCCCTTCTAACTTGCAGTCTTTACACATTTAACTATGCTCAGTTCAGCCTTCAAGTTATCCCATGTAATGTTTTTAGACTCATGAATGTAGGCTGGCCTATGGTCTAAAGTGTCCTGTACTGTTTCCAAAATGTGGCCATGACAAGCTTGAAAATTAAAGCCTTACACCATTATACAAAGGCAACTGATGATGATTAGCAAACATACCTAATCCAGTATCATCTTTCACTGAACAAACCAGAGCCTGAGAAGTTCTGATGTCCATATCATTTATCACGGAACAATCTGTGGGGGGAGAGGATTAGAAAGTTTAACTTTTGCTATAACTTAATGAACAGCAATTAGGCTAGGCCTATTCGAAAATTCAAAGTGTTTTGGTTGTCTTTATAATTTAGCTAGGCTATAGCCTAGAAGTTTTTAAACTGGCTTGGAAAGTTATTGAGAACACCACTTCATGATTTGGCCTAGGCTAGCCCAGGGCTAGGCCTTCCAGAAATCAATGTGAAACAGTCCGTTATTGTTCTTTGTCTTTCTATTATTTTTGTACAGGGTGCCTGCTTGGAAAAGTACCACTTGCCCACAGTGCATTCCATGTCCTGCCACCGCAGAAGTTAAGCTAAGAAAAACAATAGAAAACATAAGGAAAATGCATACTCCACGCTGAAGATCTTCAGACTGAAGTGCACAGAATGCAACTAGAGGTAAGGGCTACTATTTTCAACCTGTTGCTAAATCCGACCACCTAGTCAATATTTTATTTAATTGAAAACCATGAAAAGAATGAACAAACATTAATAAGTAGTCACTGGGAAGTTAATACTCCCTACTTTCATGCCACAGTTTCTAATTCATCTTGAATCATTCTAAGTTGCAAATATTTTCATGAATGGATCTGCTGTCTTAGTGACCTCTTCCCAATCAAGGATTTTTATGAAATTCCATAAGAATAGACAACCAATGGTTTAAAGCCCTTTGCTTGATGGAACAATCTAATAGTAGACTTTCAATGCTATTCCTTTGATGAGAAATACCAGTTTAGGTCATTTGTACCTCAAAACCCAAATAAAAATTGTTCCTTCCACCTCTGGTGGAAGGAGGTCGTAATTACCAACAGGTAGTTGGCCGCTAATTATTATGCAGAACTAATTTGCATTAGCGATTCATGAAGCACAAAAATAGGCCTGGAGTCCCTTTTATGAAAAGGACAAGTTTCTTTTAGAGTAGGTCCAGAGGAGGGCCACTCGGCTTATCCCCAAAGTGCGTAATCTCCCTTATCATGATAGGCTCAAATGTTTGGGACTTGCTACTCTTGAATTAAGACGGATTAGGGGGGATATGCTGCAAGTCTTCAAATTTCTTTCTGGTAAGAATTCTTTGGCT